>JAKCPI010029637.1:0-15605 GCA_023213315.1 Euborellia annulipes | reverse complement strand
AAATATATAAATTTTACATCTTGAATTTTAATATATCTAAATATATTTCGACACAAAAAATCTGGCGAATAAGCACAGAACACAACTTCCGAATACCGAAGGTAAGGGTCACACCAGATTTTTGAACCCTTTCGGCTATACAGTTATTAATTGACTGTGTAGATTTAAAGTTTTTCCTTCAAAGTTGTTTTCAATCTATCTATAAATCAATCAAAGTAAATTAATTTACTATAATTTATCAAACCTTGTTTACTATTGTTTTAGATAGTATTGAAACTTAGGTTGGTGCCTCGGGGATCACGAATTGCTTCGCGTTAGCGTTAGAACCAACCTTAATGAAATTTCAATTTTTATATATATATATATTTTTTTTTTCTTTTTTTTTTTGACGAATAAAGTTTCATTTTCTA
Organism: Euborellia annulipes; assembly: GCA_023213315.1. Lineage (NCBI taxonomy): Eukaryota > Metazoa > Arthropoda > Insecta > Dermaptera > Anisolabididae > Euborellia > Euborellia annulipes. Next base: position 15,195 of record JAKCPI010029637.1, on the reverse strand, counting down.
AATTATTAATCGAATAATTTTTGTTTGAAAAACAATTGATGATATTGAATTAATGATATATGAAACAAAGATAATATTATAATAAATTTTCATTGCGCCTGTTATTTTGAAACGAATATAAACAAAATTCAAAGATATCTGCTTTCAATAAACTTTTGTAATTTGAACTTTTTTTTTTATTTATTTTATCATTTTCACAATGATAAAACGAATAATTTAAAAACCAGTTAATTGTATGACACTGAGAGAATTCATTTATCATAAAATATGCAGAACGGCATTTTGACACCTGCAATTGATTCGATCGCCGCCGACAAACGCATTGCACACACACACACACACACACACACCCAACAAAGCCATATTTATTTTGAAAATTATTTTTCCTTGATAGGACTTGATTCTGTATCCGATCTTCAAGCGTTGAGAGATCTTTCTTTTGCCTGACAATCAGATAATGGAAGTCATTTTATTTTTCAATATGCAGTTGATTAGCAAAAACGGCGAAAATCCTTTTTTATTACGATGTTGCTTGATAGTTTCGGTGTCATTCATCCGCCATCTTCAGGAACCACAAATTAATTTTCACTTTTCTTCAGTCATTGGGTCAAAAACTCAATACATGCTAAATTTATGAGAGTACCAGAAAATTTACTTGCTATCAGGCGAGACTTGAACATATAAATTTTTGCATTTTCAGAATTATCGCCCAAACTTTCCGTCAGTCCCAAACCGTGAGCTGCGCGTCAGGAAAATATTACAATGCGGTAGGAATCCCAGAGAAATTGCGAAGGCCATTTGAACGTTATGGTCGATTAATAATTTTAGAAATGGATTGCAATGAATTATCAATAAATATAAATTATATTAAAACACGGGGAAACGCGAAGAAGCAAATTGAATTAAAGAAAGTATAGAAAATAAAAATGTAAGAAGCCTTCAATGTCGTTAAAATGCATTTTTTTTATATAAAATTTCAAACTCTTATGCTTTCACGTCTCCTGATACATTTTTAAACATATTGACCAAGTCAAGTGAAAAACTACTTTTTGGATTCAGGAGGCCTTAAAACGTGTATATCCACTGTAAAACTTTATATCAAATTTTTGACATGAATCCAATACTTTTTTTTCAAGGTCTTTTCGGCATGGGAAGCCATCCCTATTTATCTCAAATGATTTGTAGCCAAATGAAATGAAATAAATTTTTCTCGCTTCTGGGATTGAGGGCGAACCGGGGGCCCCGGCGCGAGAGGTTAGTGTCTTCTCCTCTATAGTCACGGGCTACGGGGCAAAATCATATTTAAATATCAAAGAAATGGCTTCCACTTTACTCTTGAACTCTTTACTCCTTGCAAACTTTGAGATGTTCCAATTTTTCCAATTCTTTTCTCAAGAGCCCCTTAAGGGTATGCATCTTGCCGGACAATTTTGCTGTGCAGCGGTATTTATATTTTATGGATAAACCGCTGTTTACTGGGGGTTTTCTTAAGTTCTCGTAAATCAAATTCTTGTTTGTTAAAAAGCTAGATAGTTTTTTTTAAGTTTCTAACTTCTTTATGTAGCAGTACATATTTTATTGAAGAAAAATTGATATGTAGCATGACTCCCGAGGGATGTTCAATAGCCTTTCGGATGCTTGACATCGATCTTGGAGGCTGTTCTTGACAGGCCAGCCTGCTGATGTTTTCATTCAGGAAATTTTTACTTTCTCCTTATCTATATATGTTCGCTATACATACTGTATATATATACATATATATAGAGAGAGAGAGAAAGAAAATATTGGATTCATGTTAAAAAAATTCGGTGTCGAGATTTTGATGGATATACACGTGTTTTTGAGGTCCCCTTGAATCCAAAAAGTGGTTTTCGCGACATGGTCTATTTAAGTGTGTGTGTGTGTGTCTATATGTCTATGAACAAAAATACTCTCAAGATCGATAAAAGCTACTTAAGCTAAATTAATAATTATAATAGTTTACCTCTCTGAGTTCCTAAACAAAATCGGCCAAAGAGTACTAGTTCTTTACCGTTGTACTTTTTCAGTTTTTTTTTTCGGATTTTCTTAAAAAATTCGCTCCAACGATTTCATAATCATAAATCAATTAGTTTTTTTAGATGCGTTCTTTAAAAATGTATATTCTCATTTTGTCATTGAAATCTTCTGTAGATCACTGGAACTTCATAAGAAAGATAGAAATCCATGGTAACAAAATTCCTGCATATTTCTAAATTTGAATTCGATATGTCAACATAAAAACTGTGGTGTGACAAGCAAAGAACATAACTTTCAATTGGCGAATGTTGTGTGCTGTGCGTTCGTTGTTGTTTCTCTGTTTTCCTCTCATCCCAGATCAAATGTAGTTGTTGAACTGGGAATCTTAAAGGAAGCAGACCGTGTGATGTGTGATCTCAACTCTCCGGTTTCGGCTAAACTAAAAATAGATGAGCCGACGGCCAAACACAAGTCCCCTTGGGGCAGCTGTTTTCACATCCGACCGACGAGACAAACGTGAAAAAGAAACGCCCAGCAATAATATCACACGATACGCGTAAATTTGTTTGGAGCTTACCTACCTATCCAGGTTCCTTTTATATATTTAAAAAAAAAATTGTTTTCTATCTCCCCGCACATCACTCCTTCTCTGACGTCATCATTTACGCGCGATGACAGCGTCAAGAGTTTTCTTAATTTACTTAACCAAATTATATAAACACCAAATCCAATAAAAAATAAATTACTATTCAAAAGTTAGAATATAACAATAGATATTATAATACTGATTATCCTCTAATTAGCTTTAATTTTGGTGATTGTTATTAAACAACAAATGGACATTCCATTGCCTATTTTGATCTATTTTCATTCATTGTAAGTTTTTTCTAAATATTTTATTTAATTTGGTGACAAAGGAAACAAATTAATTTTTTTTTCTACTACCGACATTTCGCTTTCTTCGGGGGTATTAATTGATCGATTGATATTTCAATTGTACAAAATGATAATTTGCTTTATTTAATTTATTTAACTATGGACAAAGGCTCCTAGCTTGGTGTATCTAAACAGATAAAAGCTCTTTTAGGTTGAGCTCATTTGTAAAATAAATATAATTTTTATATTACCCTAGCTACCTGAACTCGAATTAACCCTCGGTGAGTCCTATCTATTAATTTTTCAATTCCTTTTCAGGGATGGAGAAGAATGGCATCATTATCGGAAGATTTTAAACACAATACTTCTTAAAAATATCAATGAAGAGATGATGATTAAATGCTTCAGAAAAATTTCTAGAAGACTTATAGAAAAATGGTCTCAACAAGAAATAATAAAAGGATTTAAATACAACTTCCTATTCATTAGCTGTGCAATGTAAGATTTAAAATATATTCACATAAATACACCCCCCTCTTACTGAGATCGTAATTTTTAAAAAAATTTTGACATCTTTTTATTAGAATTCACAACCACTGGGAGCAGTAGCGTATCCAGGTGGGGGCGAGGGAGCTCTCCCCCCCTCCCCAGGCGCAAAAAGCTTTTGGCGCCCCCCCCTCCTCCCCCCTCCTGCCTTTCTTTCCCTCAACAACCCTTTTTTTTTTTTTGAAATTTCATAATAAATTCATTTTATATCACAAATACGGAGAAAAAATTACAAAAAAAAAGATCGAACCAGATTCGAATACTAAAAAAAAAGGTCGAACGAAAAATGGCGCCCCAGTTCAGCTTCGCCCCCTCCGCCCTCAAAGGCCAGTTACGCCGCTGACTGGGGGATAATTTATAGCCATCACTTTTTTTTTTTATAATATAAGAACATTTTGAATGTCTGGGATAGATAACAATAAAATGTACTTTGCCCTTAATGAATTGCCCTAGACCCTCCCTTTCTAAGATAATAAATGTTATCCCATTTAAACTTTACAAGGTTTTTATTAAATTTAAAATAAATCAATTCTTTAGCTCTATCAGCGCACATATCAATATAAATAATATTATTTTTATTTAGTCCGCCAGTACGTTTCAAGTTTGGAGTTTATTTAAATTTATCACATTTCTCGCTAGCCAATAATCATGGACGTAACTAGGGGGGTGCCCCCCCCCCGCCAATTCTCTAGTTACGCCCAAACAATTAAAATTTCACTAACACAAGAAAATATTGTTTTGCAAGAATTGTAATTACATCATGATCCTAGACGCCTGCTAGGGCTGCAACCCCTGAATGACAAGGAAGGCCGATATGAACTATCGATAGTTAGAACTTTGTCTGAAATGAGTTCTATTTTTTAAGTTTCTAAAATTTTCAACTTCCTACAGAACAAGCTAGTTTTTGCAAGCCATGGCATCTTTTATAATTAAAGTTTTTCATAAGTATTATATGAGAATATTTATAATTAATTAATTTGTCTGTTTTTTAGCAACGCTTGCCATTCTTATTGGAAATGCAGAACATCCAGAATTTATCAAACTTGAGAAGGAAATAGAAGAATTTGGAAATCACGTAAATGAAATTTTTGTAGAAAGCAGTCGCCTTCAAATTATACCAGCACATTTGGCAAAGAATTTAAAATTAGCCGTTTGGAAGCGCTTCGAAAAAGCAGTTTCTGACACATTAAACGATGGTAAATATTAAAATAGCTTTGCGGTAATCCGCGCAACGTTGAGCCAAAATTAGATTAGGCTAGAGATAGAATGATGTTCGGTATTGTATTAAATTTTTAAAAGTATTAATGGCAAGGACTTATTGCCAGTAAATCTCAAATCTTAGACCTCACAATTAATATTTCCCTAGCCAAGAATAAATAGAAAAATTCACTAGTCGCGCTACTTGCTTTCGGCGGGCTTCGCGTCTATTCAATGCGGGTTCACTCGTCTCGGACCTTTTTTCTGTCTTCAAACTTATTTTTTATCTAAATATTCCTCAGGAGCTCACTTCTAGTGAGTACGTGGATGAAGTCCACGAGTTTCCCGAGCTAAGGCTGGCATTTCTTCCTTTCCTTTATGTCAGCCTTTTTCCCCCTTTTTCATATCAAGCGTCAGGTCGTGAGACGGGTCGGTTTGCCTTTCTCTCGGTCCCATTTCTTTATAAATTAATTTTGCCGACCCCACACAGGGATAAGGCCAGGATAGAAAAAGATTCCTCAATATTCACATCAAAAAAAAAAAAAAATTAGGCCTAACAATTTTTATTATTTTTCATTTGAGAGATTAAATATTTTATTAGTATAGGCCTACATATTTAATTGGTTTTGGTTTTCATAGAAGAGATGGAATCCAATGGGAAAATTCTGCTTTCCAAAATATTTTTGAGCGTCCCCATTTGGGGATTTTGGAATCCAAGTATTTTTTTTTCTCTCCATAACGTGCAAAATTTAATTTCAAAATTTCCACCCGGAATTTGGCTAAACATAGCGTCAGATAGACAGAGAGACGGCCAATTATTTATTTTCTTTAATCACGTGCACAACTCGTTTCAGACAATTAATACTGTAAGCTTATATGCAGATTGTCTTATTAAGGAATATACACACCCGTCACTTGTCTTTAAAAAATTAATATTCTAATTCTAATTATAGGGCTACTTGTTTTGTTAAATAAGAGCCTCGGGCCTCGCGTTTTCTTTGGATGGCGCTGGTAGTAAATAATATTTTTTTGTATTATTAATTACTAAATAATAAACCAAGATTAATGCCAAAATACCGTTTATTTCTAATGAGTCTTAATCAATGAACCATGGATTTGAACTCATAGTGCCCTTCCACATGGTCCCAGTGCACACTCGGCTATTCGGGTCCATTAGAATATTAATTAATATTCTTATTAATACGAGCGTTAAGCTCGTGTTAATCAGGTTGCGCCTCGTCAAGAGGGAGACGTCCCGTGAATCGGTACGAGATTTTAATTGTATGATTAAATACGAATGTATGACTTCAAGCCTTAAGCTACGTTTTCCTCGGTGTGACTCTGACGATTATCGTTCAACGATCAAACTTGAGCACTATTTCTTTGTATTTCCTATGAGCTGTTTTGCTCCGAACGACTGCCCTTAGAGCCGTTAACGATAATCGTAGACAGTATATAATTGTTAGTCGTCAACGATTATTTGATTAATCTCTCAGCACGAGGTCAAACTGTTCAATAGAAAGATGGAAAATGATCAATTTTTGGTACAGACCAGTGGCGGATCCAGAGGTGTTTCTCGGGGGGGGTAATCTGGAGTGACTGGTCGCACAGCACACATTTTTCCTTAATTCCGGTAATTTAAAGGCGCATTCTGTACTTGTTGGCCAGAATATAAATATACAAATTTTTAAGTATTAGTTTTTAAAATTTTACATTAAAAATACATTTTTTTCGAAAAAAAAAGTATTTTTCAAAACTCAGGGGGGGGGGTGATTAACCCCTTGTATCCGCCCTTGGTACAGACAAGGTTTTTTTGCTCTTTTTATCACATTACTATGGAGAAGTATTTCGTCATCTTCCATCTCCTCAAAAAAGCATTTCAGTAATAAACGTAATAAGTAATTACGTTTACTCAACTGTCTTTTTGAAATCATTCTTTAGCAAAAACACAGACTTTCTTTATTATAGAACGATGTGACTGCGACTGAAGACTAGTGAAATATAATCAAATCGTTCCGAGCAAAATGGTATCAACGATAATTATGAGACACGCACCAAGGAAAACGTTCTATCTAAATAACATTTAATATTTATTAATCAAATCTTAGATGAATTCGATTTTGATTTGCAGCTAGTAATTTAGTCGAAAAAATAATCCCTATGTCGCGCGAGTGTGATGGAATTCTTCAAAAAATGGTTGAAGCAAATATTGAGCCGGAAGTACTTCAAAGAATTATAGTTGATCTTATTTTAGGGGCTGGTGATACGGTGAGTTGAAAATTATTATATAATAATTATAAAAATAAAATTTCATTGTATGTTCTGCACAATGCCATCTGGTTCGAGTCCAGGGGGCACAAAATGCCCGATCAAACACAAATTAATTACATGACTTCCTTTATCTTGAATGATATATTAACTATAGGGCGTTGTTTGAATATCACAAATTATTTAAGCTGGAATTATTATTTTTTTTATCATTTTCCCAAGAAGACATTTATAATTTTTTTTTTGTATATGAGCTTTGCTTATTCATTTATCTAATCTAAGTTGGATAAAAAGTGCCAGAAACGGATAGAATAACACACAAATCAATGTTTAAAACAGAATCTCCTCTGATATTTTCAATTTCAATATGCAGGGAGGAAAAAAATGGGGAGGGGGAGGGGGAGACTGACACACACACACACACCCCGGCAAAGATCATTTTTTTGGAATCAGGGACCCTTCATCAAAATCATCTCCATCGCAATATTTTTAGTTAAGAGAAATAAGCTCTAAATAACAATAAATATAATACTAATTTATTTTATTTTCTTCTAGTCCGCCAATACATTTCAATGGATTTTATACTTGTTAAGCAGACATCAAGACATTCAATTAAATTTATCAAAACAATTAAGAGAAAATAAAGATCCTTCACTAAATCTCGAAGATCATTTATTACGAGGCGTATTAAGAGAGACTCTTCGGCTTTATCCAGTTGCACCTTTTATCACTCGATTTATGCCAGAAGATTGCGCGATTGGAGGATATTATATAAAGGAGGGGGTAAGGGAATATTTAAGGAAGTTTTAATGTAATCTTTTAATTTAATATTACGATGATTGCTAAGAATCTGCTATGATTTTCTTCGGAAATTAAAAAAATCTGGTGTGTGGTCGCACAGCACACAACTTTCTCTTACGTAATTGAAAGTTGTGTTCTGTGCTTGTCACACCAGATTTTTTTGTGTCGAGATATATTTAGTTTCTGTCAGTAAGGTATATTAGAATTCAAGATGTAAACAAAGGAAAAATTTTCTTTTTTAAAATAATGTTTTATTTTAAAGGTAGAAGGAAGGTTTACTCTGATGTAAGGTTGCAGGTAATTGTTGCAAAGGTTGAAAAATAATCCTTGAAAATTATTATCCGGCAATTTATTTGGTAGACGACTGATTTGCAAATATTCAGTTTCGGTCTGATTCAGACCATCATCAAGCCTGGAATTTATATTCAGAAAATTGGAAATTTTTGCTAATGAATAAATCTTATAGAAAAGAAAAAGAAAAAAAATCTGGTGAGACTGTCGCACCAGATTTTTCGTGTCGACATATATTTAGTTCCCGACAGTACGGAACATTAGAATTCAAGATGTATAATTTATAAGTATGGGAAAATATTTATATTTTGTTACCATGGCTCCTATCTTTCCTATGAAGTACGTACAAGAGTGTGCTTCATACAATTTTTAATTTAAAGGGCATCTAAAAAATAATTGATTTTTGAACTTTAATCAAAATCGCTAGGGCAAATTTTGAAAAAAAAAAAAAAAGTAAAAAAGTACAATAGTAAAGTACTAGTACTCTTCAACCGATTTTATTGAAACTCCTCGAGACGAATGCGACAAGAGTATTTAGCTTAAGTATAAAATTTGAGTATTGACAGACAGTCTTTTCGTTTCTGAATTATTTAGTTAACTCATATTTTTTGAGATTTCACTTGAAATTCATTAGATTTATTGTGAAAAAATTTTAAATTCTACGAAGATTTCTTCCTGTCAAAATATTTATTTATATTTCTATGAAATAGATTTAAAACTCCCAAATGTTTCTCCTTAAAAGGAAAAAAATCAAACTGCCCCCCCCTCTACCCCTCCCACAATGTCAAATCCTAGTTGCGCTACTGTATTTATGTAATAATAAAATGTTTTTTTTTGACCAGAAATTATTGTATAATTCTTGTCTATTTTTGTTCTAGACACTGGTAATATTATCTCTTTATACAAGTGGTCGGGACCCTAACAACTTTCCTGAGCCGGATCGATTTTGGCCTGAACGTTGGACCCGAATCTCTGGAAATTATCAAGGAGTATATAACCCTTCTGGTTCATTGCCTTTCGCATTTGGAGTTCGATCTTGTGTTGGACGAAAAGTGGCTGAATTACTTTTAAGGATTTCCCTTTCTGAGGTAATTTTATTTATTATAGAAAAATTAAAATTTCGCTTCCTAAATGAGAAGAAAAAGCGATTTTATTCTCGACATCGAATTTTTGACATGAATCCAATACTTTATCTCTCTATATATTAGAGGTAAGAGAAAGTAAAAATCGTCACTGTCGTCCATTATGACCGGAGCGCGGAGACATACTGATATTCAGAATTTGCATACAGTGTAACCACCCTATTTCGAAGAACAGTTCTGACATATTCTGTCTACTACGATTTCGTCAGAATTCGCATCCATTGTAGCCATAGACTTATCCTACCCAAATACGCCACTGAAGATCTTTCAAAATATGGAAGTCTCAGACAACAAAAGGCTTATAAAATGCACAATGCAGGTTTCGATAACGCTGCCCATTACATAACTGAATTTTATCATTTTTTTGGCAGTCGAAATGTTCGTTGTGACTTTTTTGGGAATAAAATAAAATTTTCAAAATATTTGTACTAGTTTACGCCTCCTCTTCCCACCTATTTTCTTAATTAAACCGTAAATACTAAATAGTTATATTACTTGTTATTTCTCAATTATTATAATTATTTATTTTGTTTTTCAGGTATTACAGAATTTCGAAATAAAGTTGCAGAAAGATGAAGAAATAGATATGATTTTAAAGCTTGTAGCGGTGCCTTCAAAACCCGTCGAACTTGTTATTACTAAAAAATATTTAAAATAATAATAATAATTATAATCGATTGAAAAATTGTTTAAATATTTAATTAATTCATTCTTAAAAACAATGTTTTCTTTGTTCACCTACATTTGTTAACTCTAGTGAATTATTAAAAAAATATAAAATTCATTCATTTTTTTTAGTTTCCAAAGTTAAGAGGGTCAGAATAATCTGCTTTAGTGATTGGTTTTTAGAGGAGACTATTTGGGAACATTTGGCACTTTTTATTAATACCTTAGACCGGGGAGGCCAACCCGCGGCCCACCTTGAACATTTTTGCGGCCCGCAAAGTTCATCACACATTTACAAAATATATTTATTTTATATTGAAGAAAGAAGCCAAAGCAAAATAAAGAAAATAATTTTTTTATCTTGCTTTATTGAACAACAATATCGACGTTTCGATCGATTCTTCAGGCCTTCATCAGATTATGTGTTTTAATTGCCTCGAGCTTAGAGGAGTCTTGGCAGCTCCTGACGTAGTTGCGAACATTCGTTATTTGAACATGACACCAGGTAAAGAGTAGGCCCCTAACCATCACACAGCCAAGCTCGAGACAAATAAAACACATAATCTGATGAATCGGCCGAAACTTCGACATTGTTGAATTCAATAAAAAAAACTTGTTTTTTCTTTTGTTTAGCTTTGACTGCCTTTATTCATTCACTACTCCTTGCAATATATTTATTTTATTTTTTTTTTTACCCTTAAAAAAATGTCTATTGAGGGTCTAAAATTAATATGGGGATATACAGGGTGTCCCAGGTGTCACGCACCCCATTGTTGGGATCGAAAGAGAAAAATATTCTGAGCCCAAAAATACATGTTTGTAATTTTTTGATTAAGTAGTTAATTGGTAATTAATTAATAAAAGTGACCAATCAGGAGCGCGCTACAGAAGAATAGAAAATAAGTGGGATAAATGACAGAGAAGCTTCACGTAAATTGTTTTGGTTAATTAATAAAATGATAATAATTATTATTGATGTACAAAAATAATAATCTCAAAATAAATGACAGAGAAGTTTCAGCTGAATTGTTTTGGTTAATGAATGAAATAATAATAATAATTTTTGAAATACAACAATTAAAGACTTAGGATTAATGACAAGAAAGCTTCAGACGAATTCTTTTTGTTAATTATTAAAATAATAATAATTATTATTGAAATACAAAAATGAAAAACTCAAAATAAATTTTTGTACTTCAATTATAATTATTATTATTTTATTAATTAATCAAAACAATTTACGTGAAGCTTCTCTGTCATTTATCTACTACTATCCCACTTATTTTCTATTCTTCTGTAGCGCGCTCCTGATTGGTCACTTTTATTAATTAATTACTAATTAACTACTTAATCAAAAAATTCCAAACATGGATTTTTGGGCTCAGAATATTTTTCTCTTTCGATCCCAATAATGGGGTGCGTGACACCTGGGACACCCGGTATAATATGCGGCCCGCGGAGTTATGATACATTTCCAAAGTGGCCCGCAAGATTATTTTGATTGGTCATCCCTGCCTTAGACTATATTTTCTTTAGATAGTTTGAAAAATTATTTTTTCATAAGAAGTACATAGACCAACCAAATGAAGTGCTTACATCCAAAAATTTAATTTCGGTCATTTTTAAATAAAGATGATGATTTCAAAATAGAGCAAGATCATTTGAGTGAAAAAAAAATAATTAAAAAAATGACGACTTGCTTTATGTTCCAATTGTTGTATGGAGCAAGTGTAGTGAGGGAGTAGAATTAGAAGTTCGCTGAGCGAAGAAGTGTCCCCGGCTCTACTCTAAATAACCCTTCAGCAAAACCATCTAAACCCGATTTCTACGAGCTACAAAGAATGGTTATCTGAATTTAGAAGTGCTTTTTTCTAAGAATTGATCTTATTTTTGAAGATATTAAATACCATTTAATTTAACATCAGATTTATCATTTTCATAATTCTCATAGAAAATAATAATAATGAATGTCAATGAAATAATTGTTTTAAGGAACGAGTTTTTTTTTTATTTGTTTTTCGGGACCGTTAAGGAGATCGATGACCGTTTAAGTGTACAAATAAACGAAGGCTTTAAAAGAGCCGAGATAGACTTTTTAATATCATTAATTCAAAATGTTGATCGTTTTGCTAACTCTTTTTTCTTTATTTGTTTATTATTCCTATACAAGTTCAATTCCATCAGACGAAATCATTTGTACAAAATCAGGTTTAACTTGCAGTTTAGATTGCCAACAGGTAATTGCGATTAATTCCAAATTAAATAATTAGATAAGAGTTCATTTTTGTTTTTATTTTACAGGTGATTTTATGCATGGTGGATGAGATAGGCGTTCAAAATATCACTTATAAAAATTTCTAATTGAGAATTGTTCTCCTGGGTCGTTTTGTGATTCTCGCGTTGGCTATTGTAATAAAAATTTATCAAGATGTCCTACTCTTAAACATTTTTGTACTGGGCCAGGACTTTTTCCTGACCCTTACCAGTGTGATCAATTTCATGTGTGTTCAAAGGAAAATGTGGAGCCAACTATTCATTCTTGTCCTCACGGATACAATTACAGGTAGTTTTTTTTTTAAATCAATAAAATAAAACAGTTGATGAATTTAAAGGTAGATGGAAGGCTTACTCTGTGACCCGTTCCGCAAAAGATCTCTTTTAGAGCTCTTAAATATAACATGAAGTAAATCTGGACATCCATAAATTTTATATTTAAGTTAGGTACCCCCCCTCCCCCCAAGGGATGAAAATAAGCTTTTAAACAAAATCGGCTAAAAAGTACTAGTACTTTACTGATGTACTTTTTCAGTTTTTTCATTATCTAAAAATTCGATTTTGATTAAAATTCAAAAAATCAAATATTTTTTAGATGCTCTTTAAATGTATATTCTCATTTTGCAATTGTACTTCATAGGAAAGATAGGAGAAATGGTTGCCATGTTTATAAAATACAAATATATTTCAATGTTTATAAATTTTACACCTTGAATTCTAATATATCGGCGGAAACTAAATATATGTCGATACGAAAAATCTGGTGTGACAAGCACAGAACACAACTTTCGATTACCGAAGGTAAGAGAAAGTTGTGTGCTGTGGGCCAGTCACACCAGATTTTTTCTTTTCTTTTCTATAAGACTTATTCATTAGCAAAAATTTCCAATTTTCTGAATATAAATTCCAGGCTTGATGATGGTCTGAATCAGACCGAAACTGAATATTTGCAAATCAGTCGTCTACCAAATAAACTGCCGGATAATAATTTTCAAGGATTATTTTTTAACCTTTGCAACAATTACCTGCAACCTTACATCAGAGAAAACCTTCCTTCTACCTTTAAAATAAAACATTATTTTAAAAAAGAAATTTTTTTTCCAAACTACTTTTCGATGAATTTGTTCAAAGCGGATCTAAAGTCAACATTTAAAAAAAAAAGACATTTGTGTATTGTGTAAGAAATACAGAAATACTCATCATTGTTACCACTGTTAAGCCATTTGGATACCAAATGGCTTAAATAAGAATGCCTGGAAAGATGTGACTTGCTCCATTATTGTACAATACAATAAAAAATCTGCTAGCAAATTCAGCGAATACGACAGAAAAAAGAATTTTTTTTGTAATAAAATGTACAAATCAGTTTGAATTTAATTTACTTATTCTCAGAGTGGAGAGTAATTTTGAAATCCAATTTCAGTGCATCTGGCGCATGTTTGAAGAAACAATGTACAGAAATACCCTCGTGCTCACCAACTCAAGTGAGCACCGCCTTTCTGGACAATCCATCTTTATATTTGGTGTGCGAAAAGCAAATCTTCCCTCGCATTTATAGATGTCCAAATGGCTTTTACGATACAATATTAGGTTTGTGTATTGAACCAAGTGAACTTAATCAATATGATTTGCCATTCCATTGTAAACGAACTGGTCTCTTCCCGACATTTGATTCCGATTGTTATGAATATATAAATTGTACAGAGAGTTTGGAAGCAATTCGAAGCCGGTGTCCTTTTGGATTGCGATTCGATGAAATATTGTCACAATGTGTGCAAGAAGACAAAACGATTCCATGTATAAAGTCTAATGATGAGGAGGCGGATTTTAAAGAAATTCGATTTCAAATATAAAATTTTAAAACAAATAAAAAACTGCTTTGGAACCAAAATTTATTTTATTTGTACCCTATTGGCGTTTCGGGGGACTTTACGCCATCCATTCTCAACAAAAGGTTGTTAAAAAACTTTTTTAGAAAACCCAAAACCACTTTTTGCGAATAAGAAATATATGTTAGTGTCCTGAAAGAGTAAAATGGTTTCTCTTTGTGGGAATAAAATATCTCAAAAATGATAAATTATTTGAGAAATTTAATACTCTAACCAGGTAGCCTCTAAAAATGTTAGAGCTTTTTAAGGGATTGTGTGATTTTATAGGTGGATATTCGTTAATGTGTAAAGAAAAAAATCGAAGCTAGATATATTTCTTCATTATAGCCCACTAGGCTGACGTTTCGGTCTTGATCAAGACCATCCTCAGAGCTTGCGGCCTGTCAATATATACAATGAAATATTCAATCATATATGTAATGAACCTAAAAATTCTAGTTATATATAATTAATAATAATAATATGTTTAATGATTGAATAAAAATAAAGAAAATACAATAATATATAAAAACAAGCCAGTTGTTGGAGTACAGGCGGTGGATAAGTTAAGTCAGAAGTGCCTTTTTGACACCAGTAAAACTTGAAGTTTTAAAATATTCAAGACAAATGTCTACATGAGTGTCTTCTGACTTAACTGCTTGTACTCTAATAACTGGTTTGTTTTTATATATATTGAGGATTGTATTTTCTTTATTTTTATTCAATCATTAAACATATTATTATTATTATTAATTATATATAACGAGAATTTCCATGTTCATTACATTTATGATTGAATATTTCATTGATTTCATTGTATGAGGAGCAAGCTCTCAGGATGGTCTTGATCTAGACCCGAAACGTCAGCCTAGTGGACCTAATAAAGAAAAACATCTAGCTGCATATTCTTTCTTTACACATTAGAACTTTTTTCAAGTTTTTTGATTTAAAAAACGATTCAATTAGTAGACACTTTGTCTTGAATATTTTAAAACTTCCAGTTTCACAGGTGGAAAAGAAAGAACCTTTTTCTCCCGGATTCAAATTCCATCAACCATATGGTTTGATCCAAAAGCAAAAAATTCTAAATTAATAGTTATTAAATTATACTATAAATAACGCGAGCCAGAAAATTTTATGAAGAAAAAAAAAACGTAATATGTTTGTCACATTGATAATTTATTTTTTTATATTTTAACAAAAATAAATCACGAGCGTGATATTCATTTATAAATAAAATAACATAAGTAGATATATAAATATTTACA
>JAKCPI010029636.1:0-13522 GCA_023213315.1 Euborellia annulipes | reverse complement strand
GAGATGCTGTTCAGATCACGACTAACTGAACAAGTCAATTTCATTCTTCCTTTGTCCCCATGACCTCCCGTGAATGGAACAAGCTCCCTGCGTCTATCTTCCCCAAAACCTACAATCTTCAGACTTTCAAGTCTAACCTCAACAGGCATCTTCTCAGTTCCCGCAGTTGAGTTTCCCCTTTATGCTTCTCCTTTTGTTTTTATTTTCTTCCTGGCTGCATGTGACTATTGGTCATTATAGGTCTTCGACCTTATGCACCCATTCCAAAAAAAAAAAAAAAAAAAAAAAAAAAAAAAAAAAATTAATCTCGAGTGTAGGTCATAATTATTTTTTTCAAGTTCACAATTTTTTACTTTTAAAGTAGCAATTTCTTCAAGAGCCTGGGCCAACTTAAGCTCCAGCGATTCGATCTTAGCGGCTTGCTCGTCAAATTTAGCATGCAGGGAAGCAGGGGCGTATATAAGGGGGGGGCCGAGGGGGCCCGGGCCCCCCCCGAAATTTTCCAAAAACCTATACATATATAGGGATTTACAGACATCAGCGCAACAATTTTTTCCGCAGGATGGAAAACTTTGGTTCCGCAAAAGAACAAATGTTCCGCAAAAAATTTCGTGTGAAAAAAATGTAGTTTTTTAAAAAAAATTTTCCTCAGAAAAATTTTTGAGTTCGGGCCCCCCCGAAAAAAAATTTCTATATACGCCCCTGCAGGGAAGATAGTGAATTTGAAGCATCTGCACTACTAGCCTTAAGTATTTTAAGGATAGACATAACGTCACCCTCTGGATTTTTCGCTGGTACCTTTGCCCGACCCGACCGAAGAACCATGGGCTGCTGGGTAGGCGACGCCGAAGCTAAATTCTTCTTGACGCAAGAAGTGCACTTATATTCCCTGCATTTATCATCATTTGAGAGCGACAAACATTTAGCGTGAAATGCATGTGCACATTGTATGTATGAGATGCACTCATTCCCTTTAACTTGACGGTTGCAAATAGCCATAGTTTGTGTGTATATTAATATATATTTTTAAATTCAATTTATTTTTCAAGTTTGAATAAATAAAATATTAAAAAGAATGAGTAATGTTTTCTTGGAAAGATAAGCGATAAAACCTGGTCGAATTTTTAAAGAGAGCAAATCCTCTCTATCCTCGTAGGTACACACAAATTGCACTAAAAAATATATTTATGAGATCACACTTTGCAAATCACATAGGCACATATAAAAATCTTTTGATAATTCAAAAAATATACCACTCAAAAGTGAACTAAAAGCAGAGAGCGAAAAAAACGTGTATGTTGCTTCGAGAGACAGTCTATAACTAATATATAAAAATGAAATGGGAAAAACGTATGTATGTATGTAAATATGTATGTATATGTTCTATAGAAATCCACAATTAATAAATAAAGAATTATATATATCATGTGTTGGTCCATGAGGTAATTATGAAAAACATATAACCAAGTATTTATTAATTTAAATAAGCGAAAAATGTAGGTACCGCCGGGAGTCGCACCACGGATCTGTCGATTTACGCTCAACATGCCCTACTACTGGACCACAGTACGCACTCGCTTATTTAAATTATGATAGATCGCTGATTTCAGTCTACTAGAGAAACGCCGCTCAAATCAAGCGTTCAGATTTCTCCGTTACTGAGGCGCGATCTAGATGGACGTTTTGAGAAATTAACTCAATTATGCAATTAATAAATAAAGAATTATATATATCATGTGTTGGTCCATGTCTCTAGTAGACTGAAATCAGCGATCTATCATAATTTAAATAAGCGAGTGCGTACTGTGGTCCAGTAGTAGGGCATGTTGAGCTTAAATCGACAGATCCGTGGTGCGACTCCCCGCGGTACCTACATTTTTCGCTTATTTAAATTAATAAATACTTGGTTATATGTTTTTCATAATTACCTCATGGACCAACACATGATATATATAATTCTTTATTTATTAATTGCATAATTGAGTTAATTTCTCAAAACGTCCATCTAGATCGCGCCTCAGTAACGGAGAAATCTGAACGCTTGATTTGAGCGGCGTTTCTCTAGTAGACTGAAATCAGCGATCTATCATAATTTAAATAAGCGAGTGCGTACTGTGGTCCAGTAGTAGGGCATGTTGAGCGTAAATCGACAGATCCGTGGTGCGACTCCCGGCGGTACCTACATTTTTCGCTTATTTAAATTAATAAATACTTGGTTATATCTTTTTAGAAATCCACAATTTTCAATGAATCCGTTTGAAATTAAGTACACCTATAATAATAATAAATTATAATAATTATTAAAGCTTTTGTGGTTTATATCATTTAGTAATAATAATTTTTAAAGTATTTAATAATTAACTTAATAATTTCATAAAAAATTTTAAATTAAATTTATTCATGTTTTTTCTTGAATTTTAAAAACACTTTATAAAAAAAATCGTTTAAAAAATTCTTACCTTTGCTTTTATTTCTGCTAGTGTTTCTAGTTCTCCTCCTAGACCTTTTATTTTAATTTTATTCCTCCATACTTCAGCTGATAATTTCAGTACCCTTTCTTGATTAAATATACCTCTGCTCCTATGTCCAAAAGTAAAATCAAATTTTCTTTGTTGGCCTGATCTATATTGAAAGTTATTTCCTGATCGTCTTTATCTCGTATTATCTAGTATCTGCACTATCTCTCTTCTACAGGTATTATCATGGTCAATGCTCTGCCGAATTAAAATCAATTATCCCACCCAATGCAACATATTCACGGAACACAAGAAAGGCATCTTCCCAACATCCCTATGCTGTTCAGATCACGACTAACAGAACAAGTCAATTTCATTCTTCCTTTGTCCCCATGACCTCCCGTGAATGGAACAAGCTCCCTGCGTCTATCTTCCCCAAAACCTACAATCTTCAGACTTTCAAGTCTAACCTCAACAGGCATCTTCTCAGTTCCCGCAGTTGAGTTTCCCCTTTATGCTTCTCCTTTTGTTTTTATTTTCTTCCTGGCTGCATGTGACTATTGGTCATTATAGGTCTTCGACCTTATGCACCCATTCCAAAAAAAAAAAAAAAAAAAAAAAAAAAAAAATTTGCCCTACATATTTCGCACCGTCGTCGGGCTGCTCTCGGGTGCTTGGTCGTTTAAATCATTGTTGACCATCCTTACACTTTTGCCCGTTTGCCCGTTTCTTCCTTTTTATCTCCTTTATAGTTATCCCTATCAGGTTCCCTATATCGTTTGCGACAATCCCTCGCATAGTGTCCTGCTAAATTGCATAAATAGCATTTTGGTTTATCATATGATCTATGCTGCGTATCAGCATTATATCTGTTTTCTCTTGCATTCGAAGTACCTGGTCTGTACCTGCAATTCTTTTCTTCGTGGTTGCCCTTCTTGCAATACCTACACGTTTTACGACTATTTCTTTCATCTGAGTAATATCATGGTCTGTTAACTAACTGCCTCTGTCTGTTGGTTTCTTTTAACCTTTCCTCTTCTAAAGCTTGCTTGATCGCTATCTCTAGCTTGCTTGCATTCCTAGCTTTTACCATCATTTTTATATCATCATTTAATCCTTCCTTAAATATTTCTAGTGCCTGCTTTCTTAAGAATTGTTGTAACACCCTTTTTCCTATTTCTCCTCTTTCTTCCCTTAGTATCGCCTCCACTAAGTCTACCAATTTATTTTCGACCCTATTGCCGAATGATTGTACTGTTTCTCCTACTCTTTGCTTTAATGCACTGAACTCATTCTGTAGTGAAAATAACGATTTATTTTCTCCATATAACTGCTTTATTTCCTCTTCTAGTTCCCTATAAGAGTTTATGTCCATATGTCTTACTGACTGCCTTGCTTTTCCTCTCAGTTTTACCTTTAATATTGCCTGCAATATTTCCCTTTTTAATCTCACATCCACCTGCTCGAATGCGTATTCACATGAACTTATAAAATCTTCTAAGTCTCCCTTAGACCTTCCATCAAATGAGGGAATTAAACCCATTGCATCTTTTAAATTTAACTTCCCCGGGTTACACATGTAATATGAAAATTCTCCAACTCTTGTTCCGCCTAGAGTTGCCCTGGTTGAAGGTCTACCGGGTCCTTGGCCACCAGGATCGACAGAAAGTCTGAGGCCCTCGAGCCCCCCGGATGGCTGGTCAGAAAGCCGATGGTCCCTAGTAGTCCCATCCCCATGCACTCTATCTGTTTCCCTGTCTTCATCGTTTTCATTCCTGTCGTCATTTGTATTATTTATATCTTCATTTGTTCCTTCTATCGTTATTAATGTGCTTACTGCTGTATTGGGATCTGTTAATCCACTAGCTTGCCCCTCCTCGGGCTCAGGCACAAAGCCTCCTCGCTTTGCGTTTACTTTACTTTTATCTTCCATTTTCACTACTTTTTCCTTTTTATGTGTTCTGAACCTTTTTGCTTTGTCCAAACTGAGCTATCCTTTATTGAAATATGGTTGACTCACCGTTATCTTGTACTCGTTCAACTGCTGTCGGCGCGTTGTCCAGACGATTCTCTGCCTTGATGTTGGCTGCTGCCTCTGGATGCTGATCCGGTTGCTGCTTGTAGCTGCGATTGCCTCGTAGTAATCTTAGCAATCACTTGTAGCAATTACTTGTAGCAATCCCACCGCTCCCACCAATTATGTTGTGCCGACTCCTTGCAACACAACTTGTAGCGCCAAGATGTTGTTTGCGCTGGTAGATTTCACTGCCACCACCGATCAATTATAGGCTGATCCTTAATAATTTAAAATGAAAGTTTGGCCGTTGAGTATATGTGTATCTTTATTAGAAAGATAGAATAAAAGTTGAATACAAGTTTCACAATGATTATAAAAATACTTGGACAAAGAGTCGAGGATTGTTCACTGAGACTTTAAGTTAAGCCTGTTATAAATTTGAGCCTGCTCGCCGTCATGTTACGTGATTAGACGGTGAGTAAGGACTAGCTGATTGCCCTGAAGCGATCAGGGTTTATATATGCTCAAGATGTCATCATCTTTCGTCAACTCCGCTTCATCCTGTCCACGTGCCGTGGAGTCAGCGGTCCTTGGCCAATTCTCGCTAAATTGCTGTCTTGCATCTCAGGAATTGTTTATCCCTCTGGACCTTATTTTGACTCCGTCGTCATAAATCTGTCGATATCAGAGATTTATTTGCTTCCTGGTCCCCTATTCTAAGAAAGGGTCTTATCGGCTATTCATATTTATTCCTTTTAAGCTTAATTAATGATTGGGTAGGCAGCTTTGTTTATATTAGAAAAGAAATCGTGGACTTGCTGATTTTGCTGCTAAATGTTTATTTAATTCTGTGCTCCCACTCATCTCTATTTGGCATTGATTCTTATGCATAGTAGTAATGACTCATTTCCTTTGATGGATCATTCTCTCTTTCCTAGCTTTATTTAATATATAGAGATTTTAAAATATTCTGGATCACAGCGTAACATACCTTTAGAGATTTTTCTTGGTCCAATTAACCCAGAAAAGGTTTTCAAATAGGCAAATCGATCAGAATATAAAACAGTTATACAATAATAATAGCTCCAGGAATTCCTAATTCATATAATTTGCGTCCTAAAATATTGGCATTAACGTTATCATATGCGCCTTGCACATCCAAGAACAAAGACATTAGATATTTCTGATCACAAAAGGTTCTATGAAAATCATTAGTCAATACTGTCATACTATCCATGGTAGATCTGTTCTTACGAAACCCATTTTGAGTGTCCGAAAGTATTTAGTTTGTTTGATTCAAAGAACCACTCCAATCTAAATTTTAAAATGGTTTCGAAAATTTTTTCAACACAGGATGTCAACGCTATAGGTCTGAAAGATTTTGAGACAGATGGGTCTCTAATGGGTTTAAGTATGGGAACAATTATATGTGTTGTCCATGTATCAGGAAAAAGTTGTAATTTTAAAAATTTGTTAAATAAACTCACTAAAACACATGTAGACTTAAGAGTTAGGTTTTTAATCATACAGTAAGATATTTTATCAAACCCTGGAGCTTTTTCTGATTTACAGTCTAAAGATCTATTAAATTTCTTTATATTCATATCGGCAGAAAGATAATGGTCTACAGATGAAGGGTAAACAATACTATCAGTGGGAACCCATGGGGGAGATAAATTATTAAAAACCTCATTGAGAACTACACTATCTGGGGGTTGTGATTTTTTAGTTTCGGCATTTTTTAAAACCTTAATTTTATTCCAGACTTCCTTTATAGCAGTTAGGTGTATCTCTATTAAAAGTCATACAGAATTTCACCCAACTTTCTTTCTTTTTTCTTTTAAAAAAATCTTTTACTTCGTTATTAATCTTTATTTATTTATTTATTTCCAAGAAAAATGGGCTATCCAACAGGAGTTAACTCCCAATTAGTGGATAGCACTACAAATATATTGTTGTGAAGCTAAAAGAACAGAGAGAGAGAGAGAGAGAGAGATACAAAATTTGATATTTGGAATCTAAAGCTCTATTTTTAAACTCATTCGATGGCAAAATTTGATATATTTCTAGAACAAGACACACATGTAAAGATTCCCACAGAAAAGCGCAAATTCTGCAATTGGAATCGTTACACGTGTGTCTGATCCCCTGGGAATGGGGGATTACTGTCTGAAAAAAGGCATAAAAGGCCACCCCCCACTCTCGGGCGAGATCATTCTCTCTCTCAACCTCTGAAGTACCAGACCTTGTATATTAATCAGTCATAATAAACATAAATTTAAAAAACTGAAACATTTATTGAAAATTCCAACAAAAATCCCCTCGAGAAGGCAACACGCAACACCTGTGCAAAGCGACATACAACAATATATTTTAATTAATAATAAGAGTTGTTAAGAAATATAACATAATTGAGTCTCATTGCTCATACAAAAATCAAAAGAAAAAATATACATAGAGTTTAAAATAAAAAAAATAAAAAATAGTTAAAAATAATAATATTGAAGCCATGGATTAAACAAATATCATATGATCTATATATTTTATATAATTTTATAATTATTGAGATGTTTTAAAACCTCAAGAGAAAAGAACTCTCTTCAATCCCCTCTTACAAACATCCAATGAGCAACAGAAAATGTCCGGAATATCTTGAAGGAATAAATCGTTATAGGCTATACATAGACGAAGAGAGGGGAAAAATACGATGCATTCGTTTTACACTGCCATAAAGTAAAAAGCTCATTACTTGTTCTGCCAGGCACCCGAAAACCCAACCGTTCTAACGTTGCCGGGGCATCTATATGATTATTTAATATTTTATATAAATAGACAATATCAAAATAAGTTCTCCGTTTTTCAAGAGAAGGTAGAGTCAAAGGAATATTCGGAAATTTTTTATTAATAAAATATAAAAACATTCTCTGAATTGTCTCGATTCTATTTATATAAACTTGATAATGAGGTGACCAACATACAGATGCAAATTCCAGGCGAGAACGAACAAGAGAACAATATAAATTAATAAAAGTAGATACGGAGGAAAAACGATGACTGATTCTTAAAACAAAACCCACCATTTTAAATGCTTTTTTTACAATTAGCTCTATATGGACATCAAAGATTAACTTTAACTTTTCATTTACAATAAAATAAATCGAGCTCGAATAAATAATTAACTTTCAATATAATTTTAAGATTAATTATAATATTAATAAGTCAATTAAATAATTCTATTACATAATCACTTAATTAATTAATTAATTCAATTATCAATGCGAAGCAATAAAGATACTCTACCCGACAATAAAAATATATTTGAATACTTGTAAAAACAACGATTACATTTTTCTTCATTAAACTTCCTAATTTTTAATCTCATCTCTTTCTATTTATTTCATTCCCATTTGAATATCTCCAAGAATGTTATTAAGGTTGTGTATAATAAATACACACATCCCCCAACCAATAACATTATAAGGTCTTCCGGTATGAAATTTTTTTGTGAAAATAAAACACTAATTTTGAATGGGAAAGTAAAAAAATTTTATTCAAAGTATTGACCATTGATTTCTACACATTTTGACCACCTTTCTGGCAATTTGTGGATACTACGCCAATAGAAATGTTCGTCTTTTGAAGCAAACCAACCAGACACCCAATTTTCGACTTCTTCGTAGGAATCGAAGTGCTGCTCAGCCAATGCGTGTCCCATCGATGAAAACAAATGGTAGTCGGAAGAAGCCAAGTCTGGTGAATATGGCGGGTGGGGTAGCAGCTCCCGGCCAAGAGCTTTGATTGTATCCTGAACCGGTTTTGATTTGTGTGCAGGTGCATTGTCTTGTAATAAAATTACTTTTGCCGTTTCTTCTGGCCCATTCTGGTCGTTTTTCGATCAATACATTGTTCAAATTGATCATTTGTTGTTTGTAGCGATTAGTATTAACCGTTTCACCAGGTTTTAAAAGCTCATGATACACCACACCTTTCTGGTCCCACCAAACACAGAGCATTGCCTTCTTGCCAAATCCATCTGGTTTTGCAGTCGATGTTGATGGTTGTCTCGGATCAACCCATGATTTTTTACGTTTAGGATTCTTAAAATAAATCCATTTTTCATCGCCAGTAACAATTCGATGCAAAACTGATTTTCTTTCGTGTCTTTGAAGCAAAATTTCACAAGTGTTTTTTCGATTTTTCATCTGTCTTTCGTTCAATTCATGTGGCACCCATTTTCCACAAGGTCTCCTGCCCATTTAATGCAAATAAAAAGAATTAAAATATTATTATTATAGTTAAAATTTTTCTTTTTATTTTCTTGAATAAATCTTTATTATTTTTTTTCCCACAGCTCTCGCCTTTTGACTTTGTATGTAGATCGACCCTAAATTTTTTTTTATTGCCAGGGACCTTTCAGACGAAGCTGCTCTCCTTGAGTTACCCATTTATTTTATTTGTGGAATCGGTCCACCTTTCAGCCAAGGTACTTTTCACAAGTTTGCTGTGGAAAGGGACGTGAAAAGTGCTTTGTAAGCGAAGCAACTTGAACGCGGCCACTTCCTGTGAACCGCCCCCACTTTTTCGATTATCTCGTAATCACGAGCTGTCCAAATTTTCTTCATTTTTTTATTTATTTTTCTTTTTTTTGAAAATTTTTTATTGATTTTTAAAATTTTTTAATTTACAATCAAGGCCCCCAATCCCTATTTGGAGAGGTCCTTTTCCAGTTGTCCCCCAACCTCAGGACCGGTAAAGAAAAAACGGACGACAATATAAATCAATTATTATTTAGGTGCCCTTTTTAAAAAGTATATCAGTAATATTTTATAGTGGTACAATTGCCTTATGGGGCTAATTGTTAACCTGCCTACAACAATAAAAAGGGGGGGGAGTGTCTACCTTTCCACTGCCATAGGACTTCTTGATCTGCTTCGCTTTAAGGTTCAATTGGGAGTCGATTATTCTCCCATAGTGACCCGCTGAAAAAGACTGTGATAAAGAAATTAAAAGAAATACAGGTAGGGTTGATTGTCTATTTATGAAATAAAAGATGCGAAATTAATAAAAATTGATATAAGCATTTAATGAAATCAACGGCAATTATCACAGGATTGATGTTTATTCTCTTGCCGCACAGATGGCACTTAGCATCGTAGATCTTAAGGGTAGGTTAGCGAGTATGCCTTATTATGACCTAAGGTTAGTTTCTTGTGCAATATACAAATAGTGATAGATATTGAATTATAACTATGTCCAAAAGAATTCAAATTAGAGTAAAAATAATTGTAACCGTTTGATTTACTAGAATTGAGAAATGTCTTAAAATAATCATTCACTAGAACATGAGACAAAAAAAAGGATTAAAAAAAAATTAAACAATATGAAAAGATATTATCACAGATATGCTTTTATTCAATTAAAAATTT
Organism: Euborellia annulipes; assembly: GCA_023213315.1. NCBI lineage: Eukaryota > Metazoa > Arthropoda > Insecta > Dermaptera > Anisolabididae > Euborellia > Euborellia annulipes. The sequence continues at coordinate 3,623 of JAKCPI010029636.1, read as the reverse complement.
AATAGATGTGGCCTTAGAAATAATTGGTGTGTGTGTTTGGATGTGTATTAAAATAGTGTAGTGGTTCCTTTGAGAGTGTCGGCCCGTTATCTTTCCTGAAGATGGGAACCGAAACACTGCTCTTTCTCCTTAACTTTTCCACAAAGAATTATTGCCTCATTGGCTTGCATAAAAATAAAATTACTTCCTCCAAATGACTTATACAAAGATTGCCGCATTGACTTGCTTAAAATTAATTAGGTACGAGGGACTTGAAAGTATGGATTTTGATAATATTTAGATATATTGCGGATGTGTAAAATTAGGGTCTGTTTCTATTCGGCCAAAAAGAATTAAATTAAATTGAATAGTTTAAATTCATAGCTGAGATTGTGATGATAATTATTATTCTTAGAAATAAAATAAAAAAAATTAAAAATTGTATTTAAAATTGCTTAAAATTGCTCATTTCTTTGTCTCAGGTCCTGGTGCGAAATTCCCCAAAATTTGGTTTCGAGAACATTTCGGAAAAAAAAAATTTAAGAAAATTGTTAATTAAAATTTTGATTCGATCAATAAATGTATTTAATTAAAATTATGTTCCTTATTTCAAACCTTAAATTGAATTCCCCTGCACGTAGCTTTTATTTGAATATTTAGATAGAAAAAAAAATACAAAAAAAATAATTTAATCACAAGAAAAAAATTTTAAATATGAATTTATATTATTTAGATCAGGCAAATTATTAATAATATAAAAGCCTATAGTGCTTTAAAATGATAATACGAGGCAATGAATTGAAATTTTCACAAATGGCGGCGCCTGATTTCTGAGAATTGACTCTAATAAGCTACGTTATTTAGTTCATTTTCAGATCTGATTTATATTTTTTAATTATACCTCGAGGTTAATAAAAAAAATAAGTGAGCTCACAGTTCGTTGCCTTCAGGATGGCGGTCGAAAGATGGTCCAGATGAGGATATGTTGAATGTTCGGAGGAAAGTTGGGCACACAAAATTTTCAATCTCGCCTCTTTTTGATTTTCTTCTTGATGAATGATTTATTGACAAGTTGTAATAAATATTCGTTGTTGTTGTTGTTATTAAGAACGAATAACGTGTATATCAGCTGATTGTAAGTGCGAGTTCAAAAGGAGAAGATTGTCGAGAGAGAGAGAGAGAAAGATAAGCCGGTGTCTCCCCTCGCCACACGTACAGAGCGTTTTGCCTTTGTGTGAGTGATTGCGCACGTGTCCTGCTAGCATCGAGTGTGTCTGCCTCCGGCCAGGCCAGTCAAGGTCGAACTTTTTTCTTTCCCCTCTACCCCTTTCATTTATCTTCTCGAAGGTTCTATAATCCGTGCCTTGCAAGGTGCTGGAATCTAAGAGGCTAATGATATAATTAATTGCCGCGGATTTATATAAAAGAGAAAAAAAAATTACTAAAAAAACAAAACAAATAATTTTGAAATAATTTTGAAAGACAATCAACCAAATCCCTGATAATGTCTACATATCATTACAATTTTTCATGAAAAATGTTTGAAATACACTTTACTGATCTAATTCAGTTTTTTCAAATTCACTTTCCGGCTCTTCCTTCCATAGAGTCAATGTGAAATCCCTTTAGGGATTTGCATGTTCAAAAAGAGTGTCGGTCCCCTTTGAACCTTTTACATATTTAAAAAATTTTTTCCAATTCTTATGAAATTTTGAATTTATTTAGGATTATCTATTGTTTATAAAATATCCAAATGTGAGATTAAAATTTTGAAAAATAACCATAGTTTATTTCAAGCAGTCAACATTTAAAATGCAAGTTAGAAACTAAGGTGCTATGGGAAACTAAATATATATATATAAAATATATAAATATATCTCGACACAAAAAATCTGGTGTGAACAGCACGGTGCACAACTTTCTCTTATCGAAGGGTAAGAGAAAGTTGTGTGCTATGCGCCAGTCACACAAGATGTTTTAATTTATGATAAATAAATTAATTCGTCTAAAATTAATTAATTCCCTTTTTCTTTTTCAGGCCGATCTCTCGGTTATGTTTATTCAAATGCAGGATCCTAAAGATTTTACAACATGGATTCGAGTAGCTAAGGTAAGATTCTAAGGTCAAACTAATATTTATTTATTTATTTATAGAGAATTTTACATTTTAAGTATCGGAGATTTGTTGGGCTGGCCCTGCGGCGCTTCGTCCGCCAACCAGGTTGGGTTATTTACACGATTTTGCAGTTAAGCTTTTAATCTGTTTAATAGGAAAGAGGGTGCAGCCAAATAAATTGAGAGCATCTGTTCAAATGGACATTTTTTATTGGGGCGTTTCGGCTGGGATCAACCCTGCCGTTTTCAGCCCTTCAAAGCTAGAAAATATACCCGGGGTACAAGCTTAAATCCTCTGTTCGCTCCATAGATAGCGTTATTGAGCCACTATATTTTTTTCTTATGAGTACGACCTCTGTCAAGCAAATAGTGGTCAACATCACTATCAATTTCGTTTGAAACATTACTTTTTTTGTTCACTAAGTATGAATAATTTTGTGCCTAAAAAACAGCATTTGCGAGCTCTGCTTTTTGCTTCAATTTAAAGAAATCAGCCGCTGAATCGCATCGGATGCAATGGAGCTTACGGGTGACAATGCTCTTTCCGGAAACCACGTGTCCAGAGTTGATTTCTTAAGTTTAAAGATAGCAATTTTGACTTAAGTGTCCAAGAAACATGAAAATCGGCCTAGGAAAGTTGAAGACCACGAACTAGAGCCTCTTTTAAGAGGAGACGAATCACACAAAAAATACTTGCCGAGCAATTAGGTGTTTCATAACAAGAAGATTTCCTTACGTCTACGTGCAATGGGTAAGGTTCAAAGGTGGAAAATGGGTGCCGCATGAACTGAACGACCGACGATGGGCGCAACGTCAGAACACATGCAGATCATGTGCCAAAACACGAAAAAATGTTTTTGCACCGGATTATAACTAGCGATGAAAAATGGAAATATTTTGAAAATCCTAAACGAAGAAAATCGTGGGTTGATCCCGGTCAGCCATCAAAATCTTGCGCTAGACCAAATCGCTTCGAACGGAAGACGATGTTGTGCGTTTGGTGGGACCAGCAGTCTATTATCTACTATGAGCTGTTCAAACCTGGTGAAACTGTCGATACTCACCGTTATCACCAACAATTAATCAAATTGAACCGTGCTCTCCGTGAAAAAAGGCCGAATTATCAGCAAATAAATGAAAAGCTCATTTTTCTTCATGATAATGCTCCGTCTAACACGTCGAAAAAAGTAAAAAACTACTTAGAAACACTCAACTGGGAGGTGCTACCCCACACCGCTTATTCACCGGATCTGGCCCCGTCCGACTATCATCTATTTTCGTCAATGGGCCACTCGCTTGCTGAGCAGCACTTCGATTCTTACAAAGACGTCCGAAAATGGCTTGAAGAGTGGTTTGCCTCAAAAGAAAAAGAATTTTATTGGCATGGTATTCATTCATTGCCCGAAAGATGGAAAAAATGTATAGATAGCGAGGGCAAGTACTTTGAATAAATGTGTTTTTGCTTTCCATTGAAAAAAAATGTGTTTTTCTCATCAAAAAACAGCGGATTTAAGCTTGTACACCTGGTA
>JAKCPI010029635.1:0-24749 GCA_023213315.1 Euborellia annulipes | reverse complement strand
CAAATATTCCTACTACCGGGAACTAAATACATGTCGACACAAAAAACTGATGTGACAAGCACAGAACACAACTTTCGATTACCGAAGGTAAAGGAGAAGTTGTTGTGCTGTGCGCAGGTCACACCAGATTTTTTTTTTTATAAGCAAAAGAATGCATTTTTTTTTTATAATGCAAATTCATAATCAGATTGTCAAATAGAGTACATGCATTAAAAAAAGACGAAAGAAAGAAAAACTCGATCAAAGCTTCATTAAAGGTGCAAGGTCTTTGATGTAATTATACCATGTGACATCTATGCATAAAATAAAAATTGTGAATAACATATCTCTGCCCCCTCCCCTCGCCCTCTCCTCCTATCTTTCTTATCTTCCTGTTAACGAACAAGCAATTATGTTAAAACATTGGCTTGAGCTTTTAACACTTTGGTCAATTTTTTAAATTTTTATTACGTAAAAATAATTTAATTATAAAAGATGAATAATAAGATATTATAATTTATTTAATACAATTTTTGTGTAGAATATACATATATTTATTATTATATAGCCTGCAGGAAATGCCAAAGGTTTTAGGGGAGGGTGTAATAGTTTTTACTTTCTCTTACCTATATATACAGTGTCATGGGCGTACCCAGCGGGGGCGGGGAGGGGGAGACCATGATCTGCACCCCCCTAGATTTAATCCTGGGTACGCCAATGTACAGTGGGGGTAGAGAGGAAGTATTGCATACATGTCAAAACGATTTTGATTAAAATTCAAAAATCAATTATTATTTATTTGATTTAATTACCATTGGACTGATTGGATCAAAACCTGTTGGGTTTGAAGGTTACCAATATTTACATTTCTAACTTCTAAGCCTCAGGAGGGGGGGGAAGCTAATAAACCTTTAATTAAATAAGACCTAAAGTAAAAGCTTTTCCTCTGATTCCAAACGCACGTATCTATAGAATAATGAGATACAGAACTCATATTTCTTGGTTGTATATAATTTGAAAAAAAAAATTTCCAAATTGGAAACATTTGAAAATAATTAATTAAAAAGGAGAAATAGACACTTGGTTAAATTTGTCAATCTCCGGACGATTGAGCGACCAAGCGGTAAATCTCTCGCCGCAACAGCAGCAGCAGCATCCAATTGCATCAAGCATCCCACATCCCAAGGGCAATTAAGCGCCGCGACGCCTGCCTTAAGTCCCCCTTTGCTCATCCATCATGCTCGGTAAAATTAGCTCAGCACACACGTTTTTGCTCTCCCCCCCATCACTCCATCAGAGGGACCGCCACTGCTACGGATCAACGCCGTCCTGATTGCTCCTTGAATTAATAAATTTATAGAGATCGCTTGTTGTTCACATGAAGATGAAACAACCCGAGCGAGTTCATTAAGTTCATATTGCTAAGTTTAGATCTTTATTTTTTAACATGCTCTACCTAAACATTTTAAAAAATTTAATTTCCCCCTTATGACTCCAAAAAGATAAGAAAATTCTCAGAAAAAAAAGATAAAATAAATTTTCATCCAGTAGTGGAATAGTAAATTTTTAAGTAAAAGACTAATTTTCTAATTCTTTATCCTATTAGATAAAATTGAAAATTAATTAAAAGAAAAGAAAAAGAGACGAACCCTGAACGAACGAGGAGGTTCAATTCCCCTTAAGCTCTGCAACCTGCTAACATCAGCTATTGTTTGTTTTGTTTATTTGGAAACTCATTTGGAATCCGACATAATAAATCATAAAGCTATTATTGCTGTAACTTGTCTAGGACTCCCCACTTAATAAATATTTGTGAATATTGTGTTCAATTGCCTCCTACACTTTGAATTTTATTTTGTATGTGTAGAGGTATAATTTGATTTTTTTTATTTTGACGTTTGTATTATTATTAATTAATTGAATTATTTTAATAAGCTATTCTGGATTTCAATGTGTAATTTTAAAAGCGTAATCAGACTTTTCTTTAAAAAACAGACGTTAAAAATTTAAAATAAACAAATAGGTGTTAAAAAGTAATGTAAAAACAATCAGCGTAAAAATTCTCTAAACAAAGTTTTAACAGCGAACTTGTTGCTTTTATTTCAAAGCTATCAAAATCATAACCTTACTTTTTAGGTTAAGGACGTCATTTTTATTTTAAACAAGACGTTAAAATATTAAAGGCACCCCCCTAGACATGGCATTAATTTTTAACACTATTTATTAAATGTTAACGCTTGGGCTTTAAATTTTTGTTTACAGAATAGCTATTTAAGGCAAGGAAGTGATTTTTGAATATCATTTTTTAACTCTGCTTGTTTTTACATTATTTTTTAACACCTATTTGTTTATTTTAAATTTTAACGTCTGTTTTTAGAGAACAGACCTGAATAAGTATAGACTTTATGTTATAGTATATATATTTTTATTTACGTATGTTAAAACAAGTTTTAAATGTCCTTAGGATTCATATAACTATCTCTTTAAAGTCTAAATGGATGAAGTTGAAATAAAATTTGAAAAACTGACTCAATTTTTTCGTAAAAATTCAAATGAAAGATAGATTTGTCGGGCCCCCGGGTGTGGCGTAGTAGGTAGCGTGCCTACCTCCTATACCAAACGTCGCGGGTTCGGACCCAGGCAGTCCGATGATTTTATTTAAGCCATTTGGATATCAGATGGCTTAAATAGAAATGCCTGAACCCACAATAGATAATATATATTACAACGGTTATCGTCAAAGTCTTAAATGGCCTAAGTTGCCGAAAAGACTGTATGAATGTGTGTGTGAGTGTGAGTGTGAATGAGAAAAAAGTGTGAATGTTTAAAAAAAAAAAAAAGATTTGTCGGTTCTTAAGAAAAGCGAACCTCAGATATCAAAGAGACGAGATGTGTACTTCTGTACAATCAGAAATTTTAACATGCAGAGAATAGTGTCGAACGTATGATTATGATTAAAGATGCTAGCCAATAAAATCAACTTTTTACAAATTATTAATTTAATCTTGCCGACGTTTCGACTTTCTTATGAGATAATTTTGAACAAAAGGCATGATCTCGCCCACGGATAGTTTCTAAACTCACGATCATACAATCTGCTCTAAAGAGGTTCGAATGAATCGACCAAAACATCGACAGAAAGAAATAATTTTCAAAGGTTGCTTTGTTTTTAGACGAAACAGCGCAAGTCGTTACACAAAATGGAGGATTACTTTGGTTCTAGAAGTTGCAGATGGAGACGCAAAACTGAAAACTGACGATATCAATATGACTGCAGCAGATTGTCCTTTCCAATTAAAAAATTTAATTTCCAATTAAATCATGAAAATAAAATTTTTATTTTATTAAACTTTGCATCTTCATCTGAAACTTCTAGAAGCACAGCAATCTTCCATTTTCATTATAATCACAAATTTTATTGAAAATTGAAAAAAATAAATTTGCACTGATGATGTAAGCAAATCGTCCGCCGACCCCGCACCGCGGGAATAATAAGGGCGAGGACAGAAGAAGAAGAAGAAGAAGAAGAAGATGTAAGCAAATCGAAATATTTCCTAAAAAATTTGTTTCATTAGACTGAAACTAGAGGATTTCTCAATTTAAACGAAACGTTAAGACAGGTTCATATTAAAAATATATTAATTAAATTTTTTTTATAAATTTTATTCTACTGTGTGTAATATCGAGTAATTTGAAAAGCCTCATAGATCTCTGTGTGTATTTGAAATGTTCTTTAATGTAAAAGTGTGAGTTTGTGTTTGAAGTTGACATCATAGAAGCACAAATATTCGCCTCGTTACATTTTGTACAAGCACTCTCTCATTCTCTCTCTCTAGTCTCTAGTGCATCGCCAACAGCCATCTTTCATATCATATGCCACCGATGGCATTACTGAGGTGCCGCAGGAAGTGGTTTATGTTCAAACAACCATGAATGTGTGTGTGTCTGTGAAGGGGGGAGGGAATACGAGGACGACGTCGCAGAGGACCCTGTGCCAAAGCAACGGGCCAACATCTCATTAGTACATTCCATCGAGATCCAAACGACAGGACTATAAAAACACAAGTGTTGTATGTGTGTGTGTGGAGGGGGGATGGAAATTTTCCCCCAACGACAAATGTTACTTTACAGGCCCGCACACTAAATATATAACACCGACATTTGGATAAAATAGATTTTATAAAATGATACACACAGAAACATACTCGTAAATATAGAAAGAGAAGAAAACAAGTAGGATGAAGAGGAAAATTGACTCATTAATAAAAAAATAATTATGTAAATATTCCATCGATGAATGATACAAAAAATATATTATTCACAAGTACAAGTAAATGTTGATTGTTATAATATAAAATATTTTAAGAGATTCGCCGGTATAACGTTACTAAAACTGAGGAAGAAAGTACAGTACGTAGTGTAGAACATCTACGAATGAACGAGAAGATAATTTAGTAAATCAACTTAAGATATTGTACTACGAGTATTTAAGCCATTTGGTATCCAATTGCTTAAATAAAATCATCGGACTGCCTGGGGTCCGAACCCGCGACGTTTGGTATATGAGGTTAGCACGCTAACCTCTACGCCATGCCCCGAGGGCAGTATTTCGATTTAAAAAAATCTGGTGTGACTGTCGCACAGCACACAACTTTCTCTTACCTTCGGTAATCGAAAGTTGTGTTCTGTGCTTGTCACACCAGATTTTTCGTGTCGACATATATTTAGTTTCCGCCGATATATTAAAATTCAAGATGTAAAATTTATAAGTATGGGAAAATATTTATATTTTGTTACCATGCCAACCATTTCTCCTATCTTTTCTATGAAGCACAAGAGTAAAGTGTGCTTCAAACAATTTTGAGGGCAAAACGAGAATATACATTTGAAAGAGCATCTAAAAAATAATTGATTTTTGAATTTTAATCAAAATCGTTAGAGCGAATTTTGAGAAAATTGAAAAAAACTGAAAAAGTACATCAGTAAAGTACTAGTACCCTTTGGCCGATTTTGATTAAAAGCTTATTTTTCCGGTCCCGGGGGCTGCCTAACTTAAATATAAAATTTCAACTTCCTAGCTCAATTCCTTCATGCTTAAAATTGAACACACACAGACACACAGACACACACACAGACACACAGACAGACAGACCATGTCGCGAAAATCACTTTTTTGGATTCAGGGGACCTCAAAACGTAAAGATCCATCAAAATCTCGACATCGAATTTTTGACATGAAACCAATACTTTCTCTCTATATATATATTACATATATACATAGGTAAGAGAAAGTAATATATGTAGAAAACATGATAATAACTGAAGAAAAAATTAATTTTAGACTCCTTCATTCCTATCCCAATATAGGCAGAGGCAATCTAAGGATTTTTTAAGGAGGGGGCCGAAATTTTAAAGATGCAGGGACAGTGGCAGATTAAAGGAAGGGAGAATAATTCGAGTAATCATGATTTAATAGGCGTTAGTTCTCCCCATAGGGAAACAAGCGTTTTATTCCATTTCATTTGAAAGATTCCAGCTAATTAATTAAAGGCAAAAAATTAATTATTTTTTAACATAATGATTACTAATTTAATTATATATAAGATATACAGCGATTTTTACTTTCTCTTACCTATGTATATATGTAATATATATATATAGAGAGAAAGTATTGGATTCATGTCAAAAATTCGATGTCGAGATTTTGATGGATCTTCACGTTTTGAGGTCCTCTGAATCCAAAAAAGTGGTTTTCGCGACATGGTCTGTCTGTCTGTGTGTCTGTGTGTGTTCAATTTTAAGCATGAAGGAATTGAGCTACGAGGTTGAAATTTTATATTTAAGTTAAACACCTCCCGGGACCGGAAAAATAAGCTTTTAATCAAAATCGGCCAAAGAGTACTAGTACTTTACTGATGTACTTTTTCAGTTTTTTTCGATTTTCTCAAAATTCGCTCTAACGATTTTGATTAAAATTCAAAAATCAATTAATTTTTAGATGCTCTTTCAAATGTATATTCTCGTTTTGCCCTCAAAATTGTTTGAAGCACACTTTACTCTTGTGCTTCATAGGAAAGATAGGAGAAATGGTTGCCATGCTAACAAAATATAAATATTTTCCCATACTTATAAATTTTACATCTGAATTCAAATATTCCCTACTGCCGGGAACTAAATGCGTGTCGACACGAAAAATCTGGTGTGACAAGCACAGAACACAACTTTCGATTACCGAAGGTAAGAGAAAGTTGTGTGCTGTGCGCCAGTCACACCAGATTTTTTTATAAATATCCTTTATTTAATGTGATTAATCTAAAAAAAAAAATTGATTTTTTCGAAAATCAAAAAAAGGGCTTCAATAAGCTGTAGATATTTTAAATAGATTTAATTAAAAAAAAAAAAATTTGAGGTCGATATATAAACAAATCTCTCTCTCAATCGACCGCTGGAACCTCTCAAAATCAGCACCACGAGACGCGTACCTTAAACACCACGGAGGCAGGGCGAGGGGGTCGTCTTCTTGTTTCTTTATTAGATAATCATAAAATATCATTGTTATATAGGATATCGTTAATTTTTGTATATTTCAAGCAGTATACCTTTGAGAAAATGCGCTAAAATCTTTTTATAAATCTCGTCTACCCTATATATTATGTTTAAAAAGAGCATTCGTTTGTGTCACTGTGTGTGAACTCCATTCGACTGAAACAGGTGAAAGATTAACATCTTGAAATTAATCCTCCAAGCTTGAAAATCAAAATTCCTTGTAGAGTCCGAGAGAGTTGATAATTACCAATAGATAAAAAATAAAACCAGACAAGGGCAGCCATAGTGTTTTTTTTATATATATAAACAAATCTCTCTCTCAATCGAATAAATTCTTTATTGAAATGGACCAGTAATTTTTTCTTCATTTTATTATCAAAATTAAAATTCCAAAATTCCGTATTTTTTTTTTTTTTTTTAGAAAAGCAAACCAATATCACAATTAATTAAAATTTTTTACTCTAACGTTAGATTCTTCTTGATTATTATTAATATTATCTATTTTTATTTTAAATAACAAAGTAAATAAAAGAAAATGAATATAAATTTTATTTTAATTCTTGTTAATGAATTACAAGTAATTTATTTATGTCATATACAACTCAATCGTTTAGGTTTATCTCTTATATAATTGCAACGATAATAAATTTCTAAACAATTATAAATACTCTAATCTCTACATGTCTATGTACGTCATTAAAATTAGAAAGAATGTATCACCTAATAAATTGTTTGAAAAATGTTTTGTGGAACAATGATTTTATTTTGAAAATTGCAGCAACACCCTGAATCATAAATTGCCACGATCCTATTCAAAATCCATGTTTTGAAATATTTCTGTTCCTATCTATTAAATAAATAACAAAATAAACACTTGACCTAGAAGTACGTCAAATTAATTAAATTAAAAAAAAAAAAATATTCAATCACACTAAATCTTTTTCAATTAATATTGTTAGTATTAGACAATAATTGCTTAAACAAAATAAATAATTAAATGGAAGTAAAGAAATAAATAAATGATTAGATAAATAGTATTGTAATAACAATTTATTTCTAGGGAACTTTAATTTGAATTATGAATGCACGGATTATAAGAGAAGAGACACTAAAGGTGCCAACAACCAAACAACACGGTCTCTGTGATCACGATGTGGCCCCCTGACAGAGGACAATGCGCCACTGAAATAGAATATTTGATAAATCGTTTCACTTGATGTTTGTTCTCTTTGATAATTTATACGGGATATAAAAAAATCAAATACAACGTTCAACTCATAAAAATACAAGAATTCAAGGGGAGGGTTTCATTTCCTCCGGTTGCCAATGTCTGTCTGACTGTATGTCTGATGTTAGTGATAAATGCGAAAGGACTGGAAAAAATTTTTTTTTTGTAAAATAAATAGCCAATTATAAACTAAGATTATATCATCACTTTTAGGACATTAATTCGTTCAAAAATGCTACCGTCGCTCGACCCTGCCACCTTTCTACCTACCGCTCAGTTTTTCTCTTTTCAAAAAAAAAAAGTTATAAAACTATTTTCATAATGAGTTATGAAAAATTCTATAAATTTGACAATTGCATAGGTATTTAATAAAGGGTGAGTGATTACCAGAGTCGAAATTTAGCTCCTACCCTTTTATCCCTCTGGCCTGAATAGATTCAATTTAGAGGAGAAGAACAAGAAGAAAATTTAAATATCTCAAAGCAATATATTTGAATTTAGACTCAGGTCCTATTTATTTTTATAGCTAATATAGAGATCTTAATAATAATAATCTAGAAATATTTTGGAACGAAAGCAAACCTTGCCCCATAGCGGCGGATCTCTACCTCTATGTCTCTATGTTAAGCCGGCCATTCACGATCGCTCCATCCGTCCAAATGGAGCGATGTCACTCCAAAAACTGACCGTGAGTGGGGAAAAACAAACGGATGGCGTGGAGTGATAGGATGAGTTGGTAATCCAATCAGTCCAAATTCCAGTTTCGTCAAGCCATCCGTCCATCACTCCAACTGATTGTGAATGGGGAAATTCACGTGGAGTGACACCAAGCCTTCGCAGCAGCAATTAACAACCCAACAGAATCCAATAGAATTGATGGAATGTGGCTGTGAGATGTCAATTACTGTCAAATGCTCTCCTCGATATCACACTAATTGAATCCAATAAAAGTAAATCTGTATCCATATTAATACAAAATAGGTTATAAGAAAAGCACACACCCTCGATGAAACACGTAGTGGACGTGAGTGACCGTGAATGGGGTAATTTGTTGGATATAATCCAAATGGATGACATCCATATTTGTGTTATATTTTTTTTTCTTTTTTTTTTTTTTTTTTTGGAATGGGTGCATAAGGTCCGAAGACCTATAATGACCAATAGTCACATGCAGCCAGGAAGAAAATAAAAACAAAAGGAGAAGCATAAAGGAGAAACTCAACTGCGGCAACTGAGAAGATGCCTGTTGAGGTTAGACTTGAAAGTCTGAAGATTGTAGGTTTTGGGGAAGATAGACGCAGGGGCTTGTTCCAATCACGGGAGGTCATGGGGATTTTTTGATATAATCCAAAAGGATGACATCCATTTGGAGCGATCGTGAATGGCTTTATGTGTTGATCATTAATTTAATTAATAATAGTTATTTTATTTAACACAAATATCCCTTGCTTGATTAGTGATTGATGGAAGAGAGTGTCCAACATTATTTGTAGATATCCAGGCATCCTCTAAATAAAGTATCACAGGCGAAACAACGCAAGGATTGAACTGGTGATAATTTTTTGAGCTATTTCGTCTGGGATACTAAATGTGACCGTCAACATGAAAAGGTACCATAGATAAATTTTCAGAAGAGCCGATCTACTAAAAAAGTTCAAAAAATAGATTTTTTTTTAAACTGATTCCGATTCTCTAGTTCTACATCTTATATGATAAAATATTAGATTCATCAGAATCGATGTATTTTATATAAAAAAATTGAAAAAAAAACATTTAAACACATTTTTCTCAAAAGTAGATTTTTCATAACCGAAATTTTAAAAATTCATATCTTCCAAACAAAATATGATAAAAAAAATTCTAAAAAATACCGGCTTGCACAGCAAGATGTGTTCTGTAGCCTAGAGAAAGTATAAAAACACAATTTTGACCCCGGTGAAGAATTGGTACTTTATCATTTGGACGGTCACATATACATTATTTTGATGATGTGTGCAATATCTACTCATAATGTAGGACACTCGCTTTTATCAATCATCAATCAATGCAATTCCATATTTGTGTTATATAATTATAACTTAAGTTATACGAGCAATAGTTTATTTATTTAAGGACTTCTTCCCGTCCCTAAATACAATAGTTATTTTAATATCATACACAATGTTATATGATTAAAATTAAATTTTAATAAATTTTCCCTCTTAAATTGAAAGTATAAACTTTAGACTCTAGTTGAAATAAGTAAAAATTTAAAAATCTGGTGTGACTGGCGCACAGCACACAACTTTCTCTTACCCTTCGGTAAGAGAAAGTTGTGCACCGTGCTGGTCACACCAGATTTTTTGTGTCGAGATATATTTAGTTTCCCATAGCACCTTAGTTTCAAACTTGCATTTTAAATGTTGACTGCTTGAAATAAACTATGGTTATTTTTCAAAATTTTAATCTCATATTTGGACATTTTATACACAATATAGAATCGTAAATAAATACAAAATTTCATAAGAATTGAAAAAAAAAATTTTAAATGCGTAAAAAGTTCTAAAGGGGACCCCTTTTGAATCGAAATTAACATACAAATCCCTATAGGAAATTAACATTAGGCCTATGAGAGAAGGCGGAGAGACAGACGATAATGTTTGCAAGTGAGGGAGAGAGAGAGAGAGAGAGAGAGAGAGAGAGAGAGAGAGAGAGAGAGAGAGAGAGAGAGAGAGAGAGAGAGAGAGAGAGAGAGAGAGAGAGAGAGAGAGAGTGAGATATGTTTTCTCCGAAACAATCAAAGACAGAAATAAAATAAAAAAAATGGGAATTTAAATAATAATTGATTTTCTTAAATAGAAATGCCTGACCCCACAATAGATTAATATATATTACAACGGTTATCGTCAAAGTCTTAAATGGCCTAAGTTGCCGAAAAGACAGTGTGAATGAGTGGGTGAGTGTGAGTGTGAATGAGAAAAAAGTGTGAATGTTAAAAAAAAAAAAAAAAAAAATAATTGATTTTTAATCTAATAAAAAGAAAAAGATTTAAATTCCGTTACCATGGCAACCATTTCTATCTTTCCTATGAAGAACAAGAGTAAAGTGTTCTTCAGAAGATTTCAACGGCAAAATGAGAATATACATTTTAAAGAGCATCTAAAAAATAATTGATTTTTGAATTTTAAAAAAAATCCTTGGAGGGAATTTTGAGAAAATCGAAAAAAACTGAAAAAGTACATCAGTAAAGTACTAGTACTTTTTGGCCGATTTTGTTCAAAAGCTTATTTTGAGCGTGTGGGAAGGTACCTAAGTTAAATATAAAATTTCAATCCGGTAGCTCAATTCCTTCATGCTAAAAATCTGTCCACACATACAGACGCACACACACACACACACACACACACAGACCAATTTGCGGGACCCACTTTTTTTGGACTCAGGGGACCTCAAAACATGTATATCCATCAAAATCTCGACATCGAATTTTTGACATGATCGCAATACTTTCTCTCCTATATATTTCATATATAGGGTACGAGAAAGTAAAAAAATTAATTTAAAAATATTAGGTTATAAGTTTTAAAGATTTATAAATTAACATTTTTGTTAATGTCAATTTTTTAGTCAGAAACTTATAACCTAGTTTTTTAAATTTTCATATCTTTACTTATGTTAATTGGTTTGATACTTGCACGTGTAAAACATAGTTTGACATTTATAGAATATTGTTAAGTGAATGATATTGATTACTATATAGTTATTTGGCAGTTCGAATTTAATCGGACTAAACAAAATGAATTGCCTTTTTCCTATCAGAGTGTTATCGTTTTGCAATGCATGTAAACAGTTAAATTATCGCGAAAAGCCCGCCAGGCGTGAGGCATAGGTGTTAAATCAAAAAGAAGAAGGTATCATCATCATCATAGTCATGTTGGTCAACGAACCGATCGGTTCAAATTCAGATTCTAAAGGTAGATTCATAAACTGCATCGGTGAACAATGCCAAATAAATCAGGTTAATGGGTAGAACAAAAAAAGAACCCCTGCGGTGTTCCTGATAGCAAGCGGAAGTGACGAGAATAAATAAATTCTAGGATGGTGTGAGTGGACGCTACCACTGACCATTTGATTATCTTGAAATCTACTTACTTTTACAAACAATATCGATCATTTATAAACAAGAGAAATAAAAACCAGAGAGATTTGAACCATTTTGTTACATAATTTTGATTTTTTGAATTGATTAATTGATTACCCGCAGAATTTCAAACATGGTAAAATTTGAAAAAGACTACTTCTGACCGAAAATAACCTTGAGTTTCTATACATTTTGGGTCAAAAATAGTAAAATTTTGAATTTAAGCCCACACATATATAGGTAAGAGAAAGTAAAAAAGAGATCAAAATTCTAAAATAGAAGGAGGATTTTAGCAAAAAAGTAATTTCTATTTTATTAAAGATCTTTAATTTAGACGTGTGAAGGTGAATAAATTAAAAAATTAAAATTTTGAATGTATTTACTTGGAATAGATTGTAATTAAAAAAAACCCAATGTTGTTTAATTTCTAGACAAAAAAATAGGATTTGCCCTCCCCTTATTTACAGCAATAATAGCCTCGAGTTCAAAGATTCATTTTCTGTTCTGGGAGTGACAGTTACATCTGATCTCTCCTGGAGCAACCACATCTCTTCTGTGGTTAAATCTACCGCAAGGAAATTGGGTTTCCTATTCAAAACGAAGCGTTACTTTTCCTCCCAACAACTCCTAATCCTCTATAAAGCCCAAATTCGGCCGTGTCTTGAATATTGTTCCCACCTTTGGCGAGGGGGCGTCGAAAGACGCTCTCTCCTCCTTGGAAGCCATACAGAGGCGTGCAATTAGACTGGATAGGTGATTCTACCCTTACTGCATCCCTACAGTCACTAGATCATAGAAGAAGAGTATCTG
This sequence comes from Euborellia annulipes, assembly GCA_023213315.1. NCBI lineage: Eukaryota > Metazoa > Arthropoda > Insecta > Dermaptera > Anisolabididae > Euborellia > Euborellia annulipes. The sequence goes on along the minus strand of JAKCPI010029635.1, from coordinate 12,066 downwards.
CACTATCTCTCTTCTACAGGTATTACCATGGTCAATGCTCTGCCGAATTAAAATCAATTATCCCACCCAATGCAACATATTCACGGAACACAAGAGAGGCATCTTCCCAGCATCCCTATGCTGTTCAGATCACGACTAACAGAACAAATCAATTTCATTCTTCCTTTGTCCCCATGACCTCCCGTGATTGGAACAAGCTCCCTGCGTCTATCTTCCCCAAAACCTACAATCTTCAGACTTTCAAGTCTAACCTCAACAGGCATCTTCTCAGTTCCCGCAGTTGAGTTTCCCCTTTATGCTTCTCCTTTTGTTTTTATTTTCTTCCTGGCTGCATGTGACTATTGGTCATTATAGGTCTTCGGACCTTATGCACCCATTCCAAAAAAAAAAAAAAAAAAAAAAAAAAAAATTAACTTAAGAATCCTAAAAGCTTGCCTATTTGACAAATGGGTATTTGTCTTAAGTGATTGATTAAAAATAAATCAAGTTTAATTAGATAAGCCAACAATTGATTCTTTTTATTAACTTGTCAATCAAGTAAAATAAAAAGATTATCAATTTTATTTATTTAGCTGCGCAGTTTTCCCTGCGTATTTGTAATATTATATTAATATTTCAGCAATATTTTATTTACAATATTGCAAAAAATATTCCCGAAATATTTTTACAATATTTTTGGAGTGGCTGGGAGATATACTAGGGTTTACATACTGCCCTTAAATATCCATTTTTACAATATTGCAATTTATTAAATAAAATTGATTATTCTAAATTTTTTTGAATTAGGGCCTATTATAATGATATTTCAACAATATTATATTTGCTATATTGCAAATAAAATATTGCTGAAATATAATTGTAATATTGAAAAAAAAATTTGATTGATTGATTTGATCGAAAATATTTTTAAAAAAATTTTCTATAATATTCCAGCAATATTTTTTTACAATATTTCTAATATTATATTGTTATAATAGGTATTTCTACAATATAGCAATTTATTTGATGAAATCAAATTATTACAAAATTTTTTTGAAATATTGTAAAAATATTGCAATGTTGGGTAGCGAGGATGCAGCCAAAGAGGTTTTGGACCAAAGAAAACAACAATTCCAAGTGAGACGTTTCGGCGAAACTTTTATTTTGCCATCTTCAGTCCTTCAGGAATTTTTTCATGTGCATATTCATTATGCACATGTGTCATTTGGCCAAGTCGGTTTTTTAAAAATTTCTACTATGAGGGCAATGGCTCAGTGAGTTTCGAAGTATATATACTAGGACTGAAGATGGCAAAATAAAAGTTTCGCCGAAACGTCTCACTTGGAATTGTTGTTTTCTTTGGTCCAAAACCTCTTTGGCTGCATCCTCGCTACCCAACATTGCAATATCTACAGCCACTAACTCAACCACTATTGTAAAAATATTCCAACTTAATTTTTTTTGCAATTTTCCAAATAAAATATTTCTGGAATCTTATTATAATGATGTAAAAAAATTTTGTTATGATTCGATTCAATGTTACAATAATATACCAGTAATATTTTATTTGAAATAAGATTTCACATATAATCAGGGCCACAGACAGGGGGGGGGGGGGGGGCAGGGGGGCTATATCCCCGGGGCCCGGGCCCTCCGAGGGGGCCCGGGCCCATTGCGCTCCCACCTTAAAATTCTAATAAAAAATAATTTTCATGTTTAAAATTTCAATTAAAAAAAAATCATTTTCTTGAAATTTTTTTCCTCAGGAGGCCCGGGCCCTTTAAGCTCAAATCTTAAAATTTCAATTTAAAAAAAATCATTTTCTTGAAATTTTTTTTCCTCAGGAGGCCCGGGCCCTTTAAGCTCAAATCTTAAAATTTCAATTTAAAAAAAATCATTTTCTTGAAATTTTTTTTCCTCAGGGGGCCCGGGCCTTTTAACCTCAAATCAATCTTTTTCACGACTCAGGATAGCTAAAAATGCAGATTTCAGTGGCTAAGTTTCAAAAAGTTCCATACCCCCAAATTCTCCCGGAAATCCTCTGTCCGGATCTGGCCTCGATAAATTATTATTGTAACTCTTTGTTTAGGAAATTTTGAAAAATTTTTAATTTATTTAAATAAATATTGTAAGCTATATATAACTATTTCAAAAGTTGTGTCAAAAACTGTAAAAAATTGTTGCATGAAGGCCACAATAGCCTTTTACATACTAAAAAAAAACTTTTTTTTTTTTTTTTGGGGGGGCGTATTAGTAAGCCCCGGGGCCCGTCAAGTCTGTCTGCGGCCCTGCATATAATATTGGTGGAATATTATCACAATATTTCAAAAAAATTGGTTGAACCGAATATGGAAAATTTACTTAAAAAAAAAAAAAATGTCTGATGAAATGGATTTAATCGATTAGAAAAAAATTATCGATTATTTTTTTCCATAATCGAACATCCCAAGTTTTGAGGCCTCCTGGGACCAAAAGTGACTTTTAAATAGCAATAATAATTAACTGGTTAACAACCGGAAATTCGCCATCTGATCTCTTCCTTACATAAAAAATTTGACATTTACTTTTTTAATTTTAATAAACCTATCCTATTTGTTTGTTAAGGTGCGCGTCTCGGGGTGCTAATTTTGGGACTTTCCAGCGGCCACAATTTTGAAGCTATCGACCTCAAATTTTTTTTAAATTAAAGCTATTTAAAATATCTACAACTTATAGAAGCCCTTTTTTTGATTTTCGAAAAAAAAATAATTTTTTTTAGATTAATGGCATTAAATAAAAGATATCTTAAAAAAAGGAGCTCTATAAGTTGTAGATAATTAAATTAGTAATCATTGTGTTAAAAAATGATTAATTTTTTGCCTTTAATTAATTAGCTGGAAAGTCTAGAATGAAATGGAACAAGTTGCGTGTTATCCAATGGGGGAACACTAACGCCATCTGGTGCCGCCTCGAGTCAATCGTGTTTTAACGGTTTTCCGAGACGCGCACCTTAAAGAAATTTATTACTCTCTAAATAGATATCTCAAGGAATAAATCACTAGTAAATGCTTAACTTTTACTTTATTTAAATTTATTATAAGCACAAAATATTTGTGTTATTTGAGGTAGGCCTGTCAATTAAGAAATGTTTTCACTGTAATAGACAATAATTGGTTAAAAATTTAATTTTATTTATTAAAAAATGTATTTTTTTTTTTTTTTATTTTATAAAAACATTCACACTTTTTTTTTCTCATTCAAACTCACATTCACTCAGTCTTTTCGGCAACTTAGGCCATTTAAGACTTTAGACGATAACCGTTATGAATATATATTATTTGGGGTCCAGGCATTCTTATTTAAGCCATTTGGTATCCAAATGCCTTAAATAAAATTATCGGACTGCCTGGGGTCCGAACCCGCGACGTTCGGTATAGAAGGTAGACACGCTACCAACTACTCCAAGCCCCGTGGGCTTAAAAATGTAGTTTAACTAAAAATTTCTTTAGAATTAACATTGTTTATTTATATTCGAGGGATATCATCAAGAGCCTTTTAAAATTTTATAATGAAGAACTCTAAACAAAATTTTATGTTGGCGTATTTTTTTGTTTATAATAATTGAATCGGTTGTGAAACGCGTTATCTCCACTTTTTTCGGGTGGTATCGCACATTACAAGTTGAGAAACATTGGTTTAATATGATTCAAATACCTCCCCCTCTTCCATCCCTTGGTTCCTCGAATCGATCTATTGAATTCTGCTAGAACAAAAGTCATTGAAATGCCAATTATTTCAATCCAGGTTAATATATAGTTGGTCGGCGTAAAGAATAAATAAAAGCGTATTTAAGTAAACAAGGAAGAGTCCTTCTGGTTTGAATTTGTCTGCAAAGGGCAAGGTAGATAAATCGACGCAACTGAGGCCTTGTAGTGTCAACCGGGCAGGTCGTTACTCGTTTGTTAGGCGTTAACGAACAGGCTAACGAGACGCCTTTTACTCATTGCACCTTTTGAACTCCGGGGACGTCGTCGCGACGTCGTTTCCGGTTCAGGACTTCCGTCGCTAGCAATTCTTTCCAAAAAAAACCTTTTTCATTTAAATCAAGTTTCCCTTTTATATAGATATGGATGTTATCATAAAATCTGTTTTATAAATAGGACATTACAAATACAATACCGTTTAGTAAGCCCATACTTAGGAGTAGCAGCATTAAGACGGATGATTAATAGGAGTATAAAATTTCTAGATAATATTCTATCTTATTCTATAGACCGTCAACCAAAAATTAAATAACTACGTTTATTTGTAAATATTTCGATTCCAGTGAGATGGAATCATCCTCAGTAAAAGTGACAGGTGTTTTGCAAATCGTCACATACTGAACTTCCATCCAATATGAGAAAGCAGCTAAGCATTCCATAAATACAGATTTTATAATGAATAGATATAATGAATGATTATAATGAATCATTTATGTATATAATTAAATATTTATTAATTCATATACCCGAAAAAATAAGGGTGTGCAGCCGGGAGTTGAACCACGGATCCTCCAATTCGTACTCGGAGTGCCCTTACCACTAGACCACAGCACGACATTCGGGTATACCCGTCTGCAAAGTTTTTGAAATTTTCCGAAATTTTTCAAATTTTGGGGGGCCATGATTTTTGTTCTACTTGTGCTACAATGCTGTAATTTGACATTTTTCATTCTCTCATCATGTACAATGAACACACCAAATTTCATTAAAATCGGAGATGGTCGGGTTGAAAATGGTACTTTTCTGTGTTGATTTGAAATGAAATGACTCATATATGAACTCAGTTGGAAAGCAATTTTAGTCATCAGAAGAAATGGACCCAATTTCGGCGCCACAAATTTAGAAGTTTAGAAATTTGTGGCGCCGAAATTGGGCTTCTTCTGATGACTAAAATTGCTTTCCAACTGAGTTCATATACCCGAATGTAGTGCTGTGGTCTAGTGGTAAGGGCACTCCGAGTACAAATTGGAGGATCCGTGGTCTTAAATATTATATATAATTTCTTATTTATGAATCATTTATTATAAAATTTGCATTCATGGAATGCCTATCTGCTTTGACATATTGGATGAGAGTATGTGATTTGCAAAAAATCTGTTGCTTGTACTGAGAATGATTCCATCTTATAGGGAACGAAATATTTACAAATAAACGGATAATAGGCAAAGTTATTTAATTTTTGGCCAAGAGTCCTTATTAAATTCATCTTCCTTACGGCTATCTACAATCAATAAGATTCGATAAAGATGATACTTTCTTCATTATAATACATACAAATTCACCTAAAAGATTTTTTCTATTATATTTACTTGAGGGGTGTTGTTCAGATATCATATGTTAGCTATTCACTCACTTAACTCAAAAAAATTATGCTCACTATGTAACAGGATCTTCATTAGTAATGTATACGATCAAAGATCCTTCTTAGCCCAATTACTGAACTAAGCTTGAAGCCAAAGGGTGTGTATTGACAAACTCAAATTATCTGCCAAGAAAAATAGGAGGGATGGTTTGATGTTCAGGTATAAAGCGATTAATATCAACGGGTTGCTACCGAGTTGCTCTCTAATGAGAACTCTCTCCTGGGATTGTAATCGAATGGAGTTAAGAGCCAGAATAAATGAAAATAAAACATAAAATTAGAAAGAAGAAAAAACAATAAAAGGTTATCGAGATAGGCTTCAAAAATACATAGATAGTGTATGTTCAGACATCATGGTGAAACAAGAAAATGGATTCAGGAATGGTCAAAACGGATATTTTCACTGAAATCTGAACTTCGATTCGCGATTACAATACTCTCTTTACTTCGTATAAGGAAGGAAGAAATGAAAAAAATTGTCTAAGATCTCTTATTTGATAGTTCATGAATTTTCTCTTTTAATACCTTCGGTATTTGAAAGTTGTGTTCTGTGCTTGTCACACACCCTAGATTTATTGTGACAAAATATATTTAGTTTCAGGAGGTAGTCGGTTTCTACAAAAGAGATCCGTGTTCAAATCCTGGGAGTGAGGGATTTTTCATTAAATAAAAATATTTATTTAATGCAAACAAATCATCAAGCAGGCCCTGGATTGGATTTTGGATCTCGCCTCAATAGCCCCCAGGCAACTCCACGAGGAGAGGGAGAGTTGCTGTCCCGTCCTGTGGAAAGGACGTAAAGAAGATTCCCTTTCAGTGATGCATTCTTCGAAAGGAGTAGGCTACACGCCGGTGCTGAGAGAGTTCCTCCTCAAACTAGGACATCTTCCCTAGCATAGAAGAGGTTGGATAAAAGGAACCAGAAATAAGGATTAGTTCACTAGCTAAAGACGAAAGCAGGAGGAGTTAGAGAAAGGAAATAATGTAACTTCACGGGGTGCCGGCAGATGGCTATGGCCAGAGGTCGGTTGGTTTTGAGGTGTTTGTCTGCGTGCACGGAAGCATCTCGGGGAAATAAACGGCGGTCCCGATAGAAATTTCAAATAAAAAAAAGTAATAGAAAATAAAAGTGTTATTTTTAATTACTAATTATTTTTAGACAGCTCTCCTTATTTAATAATACATGCAAAAGGTGGTTAAGATAATCATATATTCCATTTTATTTTCGAAATTACATCATTAATACGCGGTCATAATGATGATTTATCCAATTGAAGGAAACTGAAACGAAAAGTGTTTATCTATTATATTAATCCATGTTATTTGTAACAAGTCAAGTTGTCGGATGATTTATTGCAATTAAAATGAATTTTCTAAGCTAATTGATCTTTAATCGGAGCCTCCTCGCCTTGGGGCGTCTCGTGCGAGAAAAAAAAAACTTAACTTCACCTGCTACCTCCAATCTAATTACCAGGGATATTTTTATTTACAAGATCAATTAATAGTTGCTCTCTCTCTCTCTTTCTGTTCGTTATTAACATTTCCTTTTCGGATTATGAAAATTTTATTAAGTGAATTTAAAAGTGATTTAACTTGGCGTATCGGAAAGTCATCTCACCTACTTAACTCATAACCTAGAGCATCAAATTATGTAAAATATTTTTCTCTGTTTCATTCATAAACCGTTTGTTCAATTTTTTATCTTTATAGAAAGATTATTTTTTTTTTTTTAATTTTATTATTTATCAGACTACTTGAAAGGTTATTATCAGAGCTGGACTGAAAACACATTTAGGCCCGGGAAAAATCGGTGACGAAGGCCCACAATATTAAATTTAAAGAAAAAAAATTACAAAGTACATTAGTAATTTAAATCCTTAAATATATTTGAGGATCCATCGGATTACTGATGCGCTTTTTCAGTTTTTTTTCGATTTTCTCAAAATTCGCTCTAACGATTTTGATTAAAATTCAAAAATCAATTATTTTTTTAGATGCCCTTTAAAATGTATATTCTCATTTTGCTCTCAAAATTGTTTGAATACTACTTTACTCTTGTACTTCATAGGAAAGATAGGAGAAATGGTTGCCATGGTAACAAAATATAAATATTTTTTCATATAAATCATGATGAATTTTAATACAACTATATCGGTGGAAACTAAATATATGTCGACACAAAAAATCTGGTGTGACAAGCACAGAACACAACTATTAGGATTAGGAAGATATTATATATGGCAGCCAGCAAATGATAAAGAAACTATTTGATTATTAAATATTAAATATATATATATATATATATATAAGTATTTATATTTGTATGAACCAAAATTGTATCTATCTAAGCAACAATAACAGTTTATCGTCCTGAAGATGGGATCGACGTGATCCCGAAACGTCGACGATAATCAAATAGTTTATTTATCACTTGCTGGCCGCCATATATCTTCCTAATCCTAATAATTACCACTCAGCCATCGAAATTCTTCTATTTAAACAGAACACAACTTTCGATTATCGAAGGTAAGAGAAAGTTGTGTCCTGTGCGACCAGTCACACCAGATTTTTACTTTCTCTTATTTTGATTGATATTGTCATTAGTAAGGAAAGAAGATTTTGATTCGCAGGAATTTTGAATATACTGATACAGACAATATAACCTTAAATGGCCTCAGAAACAGAGAGGATTTTTTTTTTTTTTTATGTTAACAGAGCAATTTAAAATGACTGGCGAAAAGAAAAATAGCGAAAACGAAAAAATAACAAGAGACGATTCGTATCCAAAGTTAATCACCTCCAACACCTCCAACCCCTCATGGGGTGTGCCACCTTTAGATTATTAATTGAGAAAACTGCCCGATTGCCACAACAAAAAACATTGGCAAAGTCACCTAATGGAGTAGGGGACAATCAGAAGAAGACTCCAACTATCTTATCCTGGATACAAATTAAAAATTTGCTGATAATAAATGATAAAAAATTTAAGCTATTCTTGTGTGCAAACATTACGCATCTGTTCTAAAAGGCGGAGGTATTAATCAAAATTAAAAAGAAGACGATACTTGATGAGAATAAAGAAAAATATTAATTCATACATCCTCATTACCAGTGAATGCAAATATTAAAATTTCCAATATTTTCACAACATAAATATAATTCCAGACTGTTCTAATTCTGTATCCCTGAAATTTTATACACGCTTTTTTTCTTCTTTTGCTCGTTAATAAAACTTATTAGAATGAAGCCTGAGAAGATGTTTTTAAAGATCATTAAAGAGGGAAAGAAAAACAATATTTTTTAATCTCTCCTCGAAATAAATACGAGTATTTCATAGAGCAGAACAGATTCGGCAAGCTGTCAGTTGTCTTGCAGTGCCTTAGCACAGATGGGGATCAATTAGGAGGCGTCGAGAGCTCAGCGTAATTGGGAGGACATTTGCTTGCACGAACACACCAGGTTTCCTTGAACCAATCGATATAATAATAATAATAATAAATAAGAGGTAAAAACACTCTTATTGTTAAAAATGAAATCATTTTTCTATAATTATGAGAGGTGTTAAAGAAAGTACGTAAACGCGCTTGGGGCTTGGTGTGGGGTTAGCATGCTAACCTCGTAAACCAAACGTCGCGGGGTTCGGACCCCAGGCAGTCCGATGATTTTATTTAAGCCATTAGGATACCAAATGGCTTAAATAAGAATGCCTGGACCCCATATAAATATATATATTAAATCAATAACGGTTATCGTAAAAAGGCCTAAGTTGCCGAGAAGACTGTGTGAATGTGTGTGTGAGTGTGAGTGTGAATGAGAAAAAGTATGAATGTTTAAAAAAAAATAAAAATAAAAAAAGTACGTAAATAGACAAGTGATCAAGTAAAATGACGAAATTAAAATTAAATATACAAATTAAACACTAGGTTATTTGTTTCAAAGGTTTTATTAATTAAAAAATTAACACTTGATACGTATTTCGACAATTCCTTGTCATCATCAGAAGTGATTACATTCTAAAATTCTGATGATGACACGGAATTGTCGAACTACGTATCAAGTGTTAATTTTTTAATTAATAAAACCTTTGAAACAAATAACCTAGTATTTAATTTGTATATTTAATTTTAATTTACAAAATGTTTCAACGAGAACCAACGGTCGAAAGTTTAAATGACGATATTTTTATTTGTAAATTCTTTGATCAAATTCACAAAACTGATCTTATTTAAAAGTTGACTTCAGATATTAATTAATAAAGAGGTTTAGGCCATTTGCGTAAAAAAAAAAAACATAAGTATCTATGATTTTTTTTTTTAAGATTAGGCCTATAGGCCTAATCTTTTTAAAAAATTTTATTTGTTTTAAAAGTTTGTCAAACCAATGGGTGTATTTTTGAATCCCAGACAGCTCGATGAATATTTAAATCGATTGAATATCAGTAATTTTTTTTTTTTAATATAGCATAAAATCTTAAAGTAAATTTAGATCGAATGAGACTGACTCCTTTGTTAACATCAAACAAAATTCACTCCCTTATGTTCGTCTTATTAATTTTTTAAATTAAAATACTTTGCGGTTGCATCAGCTAAAATTGAAAATTATTATTATAGAAAAACATAGAGTTAATAATAAGGTGTAAAATTTTAGCCATTTACTGTAGAATTCAATTAATTTAAATTTTCAATTAAATCAATCACCAAACACACACACTAAAAAGGAAACAAGCACCAATTAGCCTCCCTTCTATGCAACCTTGCATGCTGATTACAGAGTCTTTTTTTGAAGAAGTAACCGAGTCCCGAGACTAATCTTATTATCGTCAGATGTTGAAAAAAAAGGCAATATATAATAATAATATATAAAAAAAAAAACGACTAATTTGTACCACACACGTGTCAAATGCTTTTTTTTTTTTTGAAAAAAATTAAATATAGATATATTAAAGATAAATCATTGTTAATTTAATTTTAACACGGAGTGTGACTTGAGGCTTTAATCGCCAGAAGCTAAAAAATTAAAATTATATTAAATTTCAGGTTTTATATAGAAAAAAAATTATTGATGTTTTTGTCACGTTATAATGAGATTAAATTGAGTTATAATTTTAACGACCAAAAAAAAAAAAATTTTTTGAAATTACTTCAAATTTCTGGCTCTCTATTTTATAACCTAATACAAGTTTAAGTGATTCGAGACTTGATTTTATTTGTAATTAGAAATTATTTTTATTATTATATTCAACCCTTAATTCGCCCTTGATCTATGGCTCAGAGGTAGAGCATTGGCTTTTGATTCCATAGGTCAAGGGTTCGCATCCGTCCCAGGGGACTAAAATTTATTTAAATTAGTCAGGGGGGAGGGGGATTAATATTATATAAATGTAGGCTTATAAGTGATCAGATAATCCCGTAAGATAACCAGTCCAGTCACCTATCAGCATAATCACATATTAATTAAGAAAAATTCAAGTGAAATAAATACGACATCTAAATGGCCTCGGATGCCGAAAAAGTCCTTAAAACGAATTAAAAAAAAAATGATTGTGTGCTTTTATGAATTCACGAAAATTAATATTTTTTGTAATCAAGCAAATACAGAAAAGCAAACAGTTACAATAATTTAAATTTAAAAATGAATTTATTATTATTAGACTATTAATCACATATTAATCAAGAAAATTTAAAGTAAGCTTAGATGATTTGTAAGTAAAAACCGTCAAAATAGTCGAGCTTTTTATGCCGATAGGTGGCTGGACTGGTTATCTTACGGCATTATCTGATCACTTTTAAGCTTATATTTATATATTTTTATGCTGTTATAAATGATATATAGACTATTAAATAATAATATATATAAACTATTCATTATTAAAAGATCAACGAAAATTAAAAAAATATATGAGATTAAATATAGCCCCTACCATCCTGCCATCTGTTGGCAAATTTTCAACTTTGCGGCTAACTTTTTAAGACTCCTAACGCCATCTTATCGGCAAAAACAGCTTTTATTCTCTAACCCCCTTACCTTAATTCACTTTTGCGAAATACTGTATATATAACAAGAAAAAGAATAATAATAATCAAGCCCCCGAGTTTGGCGTAGTAGGTAGAGCGCCTCCCTCCTATACCAAACGTCGCGGGTTTGACCCAGGCAGTCCGATGATTTTATTTAAGCCATTTGGATACCAGATGGCTTAAATAGAAATGCCTGAACCCCAAATAGATATATTAATTACAACGGTTATCGTCTAAAGTCTTAAATGGCCTTAGTTGCCGAAAAGACTGTGTGAATGTGTGTGAGTGTGAGTGTGAATGAGAAAAAAGTGTGAATGTTAAAAAAAAAAAAATAAAAAATAATCAATTTGATATTCGAAAGTTAATTTTTTTTTAAATTTGTTTAATATCCTTTTCTGCCATTTAGACCCTGTCCGTATCACAATCACTAAAACATATCTAGAAAATTCAATTACGGTGTTTCTATAATAAAAATTCGGGCAAAATTTGAATTTTTAATGATACCTAAATTATCAATTTAGTTTTAGGAGAGGAGATAATAATAGCAAATATTCAGAAAATGTAGAATTCCCGTTCCAACCTGGTGAAAATAAATTTTTACTGATTGTGGAAATATTCAAGGGGACAGACATACAAATGGACATTTATATATAAATAATAATTAAATCTCAAATGAAAAATTATAAAA
>JAKCPI010029634.1:0-42762 GCA_023213315.1 Euborellia annulipes | reverse complement strand
CTTCCCATGTCCTGGTCAGCATGTCTGGGCACGCAATTGACTATTCGTTTCCTGAGATGGCAAACATTACGAATTTTCTCCGCATACACAAGATTCTTGATATGCCCCAGAAGAAAAAGTTCAACGGAGTCATATCAGGGCCAAATTTTTTATAGGCTCCTTGGAAGGCCATGGAATGGAGTCCTTCCCTTCCAATCCAGGTGGATTGGAACCTATTCCATGGCCTCCAAGGAGCCTATAAACTTTGGCCCTGATATGACTCCGTTGACACTTTTTCTTCTGGGGGCATATCAAGAATCTTGCTGTATGCGGAGAAAATTCGTAATGTTTGCCATCTCAGGGAACGAATAGTCAATTGCATGCCCAGACATGCTGACCCAGGACATGGGAAGAGGTAGAATACCGTTACGATGTGTGCCGTGCCACTCACGGGGCTCACATGAACTTTATTAAATTGTTAAAAAAAACTTGAAAATGTAACCATTTCCAATCATGTATAAAACATGTATGTACGTTTTTCACTTTATTAAAATATTTTGCCCCAAAACCCCGGAGTTCTTTTATAGACACCCTGTATATTAATAGAATGTAAATTAAGTAAAATCGTACAAAATTTGAAACAAATTAACCATCATCTCTCCGGATTTCATGAAATTTTTAGGAAAAAATTAACGCTTTGCAAAAAACCATTTTCCAAAAAAAAAAAAAAAAAAAAAAATCCGCCGTTCCCTACTATCGCTTTTGCCCCTGCTACAAGGGGGACTAATCGACTTTCAATAGACCTAATAATCTTCTTCTGTCCTCGCCTTATTCCCGCGATACGGGATCGGCGGACATTACTTTTTCCTTCCAACCCTATCATGCTTTTTTGCGAACGGAAGAAATAGGGCAGGCCGGCCCGTCGCACGGTCTGACGCCTGTTCGAAAGAGGAAGGAGACAGACTTACAAAGAACTGCCTGACCCAGGTCGGAGCAGCTCGTGGTCCCCATTCTCTAACCCACAAGATGCGGGCCCCTGAGCGTATAAGAGAGTATAACGCAATGATAATTAAAATACCTTCTCACTATATTTATTCATATATAGGTAAGAGAAAGTAAAAATGTGTTTAATTTTTGGTCAACATTTCGGATGAAGGTAATCCCCTTCCTCGTGATTAATAACTTTTATAAAATACACGTAGGTGTTGTTTTACATTGAATATTTAAAAAAATCTTCATTCAAATGTTAATTTGCGCCCGAAACGTAAGCCAAAAATTTATTTTTTCTGATTGTATTGTATTTTTCAGCGTTCTCTGTACTAATAATAGATCATTTAAATTTATTCACATTAAATTTAATAAAAAGTTCACTCAAGATTTTAAATAAATTTGATAATCTGAACAACGGTGGAGAACCCCTTTTTTGCAACACACTCAAGGACGTCACTAAATAAAACATTAAATACAAATCTTTAATAAAAACAAAAAAATTAATCAAGACCTGTATTGTTCATAAATATTTTTTTTTCTCTGTTCTGTAATTAAAAAATCTCGATTATGAGAAAAAAAAGGAAAGGAAAGGAATTCTTTGTATGAATAAATAAAAAAAATAATTTTTCATTCTTCTTGTTTATTTATTTATTTTTTTTTTTTATCCGAACTGTGAAATGTTCCCTGGGAAGGGACAAACCAACTCGAAAAGCAATAACATAGCTGTGGCTTTTCGAGGGGGGCGAAAACAAATAATGAGAGCCTAATTTGGCATTCTAATTAAATTCACTAAATTTTTTAATCAAATTCCTACTACTTGGGAGTCTAATTAACGGTTTAGCGTAATAGGATTACCCCCTCCCCTCTCCCCCTATCCACCCGTTCTAATTATTACCGGAAAGTTCCATGAAATATCCTTCCTTGTAATTTATTCATTGCAGCTATCCGTTTTTTTTTTTTTTTTATCTTTCTTGACCTTTGGTATTGATAAAATAATAAAAAATAAATAATGTATGTAATAGTAGAGTTAATACAAGCACACGTTTTGGATTATGAAATGTCATCGTCAGGAAAATGAATTTTTTATATATATAAATCGTAAAATTAAAAAAAAATTTTGCCTCATTGGTTTACGAAATGTACAGTGAGAGACAATATTAAGTTCCCACCCATGTGTTTTCTAATTGTGATTATTTCATTGTTTTTAAAATATTTTTTAATGTAAACTTTCATGGTTCAAACCTAACAAATTTCCAATAAAGATTTTAATTTTTATAAAAACAATAAAATAATCACAAGTAGAAAACGCATGGGTGGGACTTAATATTGTCCCTCACTGTACATTTAAACCATAATTTTTTGATTTTTTTCTTAACAATTTATTGATTTAGGCTATATATAAAAAAGTCATTAAACAAAATCATTTTTTTCTTTTTAACGTGACTTTTCCCAAATGAATAATTGTATGAAAATAGAAAAAAAAACAAAATTCATTGTGTGTAGTGATATTTCCTTAGTCGTTTGTCTCGATTGATTTATTTAAACATCAATTTTCCTTTTACTTCCGCTAGCAGAGGAACATTCTGTTCATCAATTTTTGTTGTATTATCAAAATAATAAATCAAATATATAAATAAAGACAGAAAAATCAATTTTCTTTTTATTATGAATAAAAATTTATAAAATAAAAATTATTTAAAAGGGATTCCCTTTTCGCCTTTGCATCTGAACCTGGGGACTTCACACTCCTTGTTTTGGTTTCCATCTAAAGGAACCTCACTAAAACATTTGAGTCCCTCGTCTACTTTCTTTCAATCATTAGATTGAATTAGATTAGAATTGCCCATGTCGTACCCCAGACACGTATCAATTTGCAACTAGTAGATAAACTCAGGATTCGCAGGGACTTTGCAGCCAGGAAATTAAATAAAAAAATATTTTATTTTATTTTTATTTGCCGACGTTTCGGTCGCCAATCACGATCTTCATCAGGGCAAATATTGTCACTTATACACGATCTTAGGTATTTTAATATTCATTGCAATTAAATACAATTACTTTGATATATACAGAAATATTATCTTTTACTTGCTGTTCGGAGGTCTCTTATTCAAATATCATTTCAAATATCGAACAGCAAGTAAAAGATAATATTTTTGTATCTATCAAAGTAAAAAGAAATTGTATTTAATTGAAATGAATATTAAAATACCTAAGATCGTGTATAATTGACAATATTTGCCCTGACGAAGGTCGTGATTGGCGACCGAAACGTCGACAAATAAAAATTAAATAAAAGATTTTTTTATTTAATCTCCTGGCTGCAAAGTCCCTGCGAATCCTGAATAAATCTCAACAGCCATAAAACATCAATTTATCGACTAGTAGATAAAGTTTCCATTCAGGTCTATTCTCTAAAAACAGACGTTAAAATTTTAAATAAATAAATGGGTGTTAAAAAGTAATGTAAAAACAATCAGCGTTAAAAAATACTATTCTCTAAACAAAGTTTTAACAGCAACGTTAACATGTTGCTTTTATTTCAAAGCTATCAAAATCATAACCTTACTTTTTAGGTTAAGGACGCCATGTTTATTTTAAATACGACGTTAAAATATTAAAGGCAAACCCTAGACATGACATTAATTTTTAACACTATTTACTATGGCTTTAAAGTTTTTGTTTTCAGAATAGCTATTTGAGGCAAGGAAGTGTTAAAATGAATTAATGTTGTTTACAGATTTTGCTTGGAGAAATAAAAGTTTACGTTTTTGCTTAGAGAATAGATCTGATTGATTCTTAATAAAATTTTCAACTATGATACGCAACGAAAATGATCGAGCGATTTTCGCCGAAACATCCAAGAAGCTGAGTCACAGTGCGGTAGCTTCGTTGCGTATTATCCATTGTTGCAACATATTCTGTTCATTCGTCAAGAGAGTAAAAAGAAAGTAATAAGGACATTGATCAGAGACCCGATTCATAATACGAGTTGAATGATTCGTCAAAAAATCAATGCCTGATACCCAACGGGATACGGATTGGCGGTACCCAATGGACAAATGCAACAAGTGGATATCCGGTTTTTGAATGTGATTTATTTATTTCAAGTAGAAGGGCATAAATCATATACTTGAATATTCTCCCTCATGGGAGAAATCAACAATGAATAACAGTGAAAATTATGAGAATTTGACTGTAATCCTCGGACATGTAAAATTTCATTTTAAAATTCCTACTGGTTATGGAGATATTCAGGGGGACAGACAGACAGACATTAGTGAATTAATAAACTTAAACCAAAACTAACAAGTATAAATTACTAAAAATTTTTCAAACTGTACATTTATTGGAAATGCAAGATATTTTAATAAAAAAATATTTAATTTAATAAATAATTTATGTTTGTGTACCTATTTAGGCTGATTTACGCCATATGTGTATTTTATTATATATACTTTAATTTCCATTTTAAATTTCTCCGGAGATCCTCGATTATTTACCCGAGGTGTACGTATTCACACACGACACACACCTCAAATCCAACCGGTTTCTGGCTGTAACCACCTACCAGCACCCCATCAAGTTATATCAGTTACATTTACATCTCTAACTCCTTCCATGTTCATATTTCTAGTGAACTAATCCTATGGGAAGTTCCACCCGGTTCCTTTTATCCAACATCTATGCTAAGGAGGATGCCCTAGTTTGAGGACCTACTTCTATCAGAGAATGCATCCCTTGCAGTAGAGCCAGGTGGGGGCGAAGGGGGGGACGCTTGTCCCCCCCCCCGCCCCAGACCCATCAAGCTTTTGGCGCCACTCGCCCATCCGGCTTTTTCCAAAAATCTCCGGCTTTTTTTTGAAATTTCATTATAAATTCATTTTATATCACAAATCCGGAGAAAAATGACAAAAAAAGCTCGAAAAAGATTTGAAAATGATTCTGGACTATTCATTTGTTGCCCAGCTATTTAAATTTGAATGTTTATACAATTTTCAAACGCCTTTTCTCGAATTATTCATTTTTGGACTTTCGCCACTCAGCATTCTCAACATTCTCAGCTCTTTTAATTTATTAAGGTCTTTTTCGGCAACGGAGGCCATTTAGACCCCATCTCTATTTATTTCAATTTATTGGTAGCCAATTAAATTGAAATAAATTGTCGCATGAGACGGGATGCGAACCCACGACCCTTGGTACAGAACACCAAGGCCCGAGGGGGTTTCTTGTTTTTTCTTTATAAGCAGTTTCCTTTATAACAGTCAATTCATTGTCGCAACAATTGGCTTCTCTGCCTATTGGATAATCCGGCACAGGAAGTGAATATCTGCATTGTTTTATATTTTACAATTGTTAGTAGTATTTGTAATTTGAGTGTCGATATTTATATATTTGATCTGAAGCAAATGTTGCATTCTTTTAGATGTAATATCTTGTTTCAAAATTATATCAAATTCTCCATTTTCTCCTTGATAAAAAAATAAACTTTTCTTTGGTCTCACTCTGTTTTCTCTTAAACAGATTCTCTGCCGATTACAAAAAACGTTCGTCTTATTGAAAATGCACTTCTAAAATTTTTGAAAATGTTTAAATAAAAATCGAGACAAAATAATATTTTCCCTATTTTCATAAAATTTGTATTTAAAAAAATTTCTAACTAAAGCATAAATCTATCGAATCATCTATGATTTCTAGCTTCCTAAACATCTCTAAAAAAAAAAGTGGGATAATAAAGCCGCTATCTAACTAGGCTCTACTTGGTCGGGGTCATCGTGATGACGCAGGAAGTGCTTAAGAGACTTACTGACCCCACCCCCGGCCACCTTGACCCTTTACAAAATACCCTCATTTTCTTAATAGAAAAGCTCATTATTTTATTAATGAATACTCTCATCATCTCTCGTCTCTCTCTCTGAGCTACTGTACCTGTAGAATATGTACAATAACTAAAAATCTTGATTATTTTATGAATCAATAAAATTGTTTTAAATAAAATTAGTTTCTTCAGAAACATAATTTAGAAAAAATAATTGTTTATTTTGCTATTTTATATGATTATCTAGGCGCTTGTTAAACAAAGATCAAATAATATAGATAGAGTTGGGTTAATGATTTTTGTTGTTGAATTTAATTGAAGGCTTCAATTATTTCTAATGTGACATTCCAGTTTAGAAATTATCTCCAAGCTTAAGTAGATTATTTTCTTATTCCTTTGTTAAGGTGGCAATATTTATTTTATCTTACTTTAAAATCAAAATGAAGTAAAATCTAAGGTTGTTATTGCGAGTAGTCAGAAACACGGCAAAAGTTTTTAACCTAGATCAAGATTTCAGGTATTTCAAGATCAAAATGAATTTTTTCAGACTATTCCACTTTCCAGAAATTTTTTTCATATATAATTGTTTTAATAATTTATTTGATGTTATATAAAAAAATAATGAATTAATCAAAGATACAAATGGTATAAATAAATATGCCTGGACCCCTATATATCCCCCTGCTGGGAATGCTGAGTGGCGAAAGTCCGAAATTGAACAATTCGAGAAAAGGCGTTTGAAAGTTTTAACCGGGCAACAAATCACTAGCAAAGAATGGAAATATATTTTCGCCATTCAAAAGAGAAGACGTTTTAACAACATTTGCTAGGCTTAACTCAAAAATTGAATTTTCGGACTTTCGCCACTAGGATTCTCAGCAGGCGATATATAATATATCGACTGACCATATTGTCTTGTTACAAAAACGGCGGGACCGTATTATAAAATGGAGAATTTGAAGAGGTCTTTGGACAATTTTTTCCTACGTCATTTACGACTTTATGCACTGTACATAAAGATTATAATGCCATACAAAAAAATGGTTCATAGCCCCCTTCTAATTCTCAACTCTTCAAATATTATCTATTCATAAAAAAGTAGGTTGATATACCTATCGGTGCGAATTCCAAAAGGGAGGAATTAATTTTACGTATTTCTTAGCATAAAGTCTTACGAGATATAAATAAGACTCGGTTCATATAGTTTGTTTAAAATGGGACAAAATTGACATTTAGCTAATCAGAAAGCCGTCTTGATATAAATTTTCATTTTCTAAAAAAATCTCAAAACCTCTCAAAAATCCTCTCTCTTACTTATTTTTTTAAAATAAATAGCTTTAAAAATAGAAATAAATAAATAAACTAATTAATTTATGCTCTTTTTAAGATTAAATGCCTTGTTCTTCTTATAAAACATTAAAATGTTTATGTCTACATGTTTTGTCATTGATTGATTCTTTCTTCACCTAAAAAAAGCTTTTATGCAGTCATTGGATTGAATTTTTTATTACTGACAAACATATTATCAATGAAGGTCTGGGTCAAATACACAAGAAGAAATTTATTTTTGCTAACATTTTGTCCTAGGAAAATTCATATGAGACGTTTCGGCCGCACCTCATGCCTTCATCAGCCTATTAAATACAACTATTTTCATACAATATACAAATGACAAATTATAATGAAGAAAATCAAACATGTCCAACAATACTTGAGTTTTCACAAGAAGATTGTCGAAAGAAGTCGACGTTTTTAGAAATTTTATTCAACACCCTATTTATACACATCTATTATTAGGAAAATTTTTAATCATAGACCACATTTTTGTATTAAATATTTATTAAAAATATATAAATACTGTACAACGTTTCAACTGGTTATTCTTCAGCCGTTATCAAGTACTGTGCACTTGCTCCGACTCAAGTGAACCAACTGTCATGTCCGTTACGTGCCTTTTTATATACAGAGACGTCAGGGCCATCTGTCGGTATTTCTGTGAAGTTAGATTCAAATTTTCCCGCTATTTTCACTCATTTCCATGAAGTTAATCACAATTATCAAAGCGGGAAAATTTGAATCTAACTTCACAGAAATGCCGACAGATGGAGCTGACGTCTCTGTATATAAAAAGCACGTAACGGACAGGACATCTGGTTCACTTGAGTCGGAGCAAGTGCACAGTACTTGATAA
Source organism: Euborellia annulipes (assembly GCA_023213315.1). NCBI lineage: Eukaryota > Metazoa > Arthropoda > Insecta > Dermaptera > Anisolabididae > Euborellia > Euborellia annulipes. The sequence goes on along the minus strand of JAKCPI010029634.1, from coordinate 34,783 downwards.
CGGCTGCAGAATAAGCAGTTGAAACGTTGTACAGTATTTATATATTTTTAATAAATATTTAATACAAAAATGTGGTCTATGATTAAAAATTCCCCTAATAATAATATTTCAAACCATAAAAGCTTTAATAAATATACACATCTAGTTTATTTTAAATTTATTTGTATATTGTATGAAAGTAGTTGATACTTGTATGTATTTTAGCATAGATTAAAGATAGCATGCGAAAGGCGACCAAAACGTTTTTGTCTTCTGAGAAAAAAATGAGGATTTAGAAAAAATATTTCTTTCTTTTTATATATGTCTGCGCCCTGACAAGAAGAAATAGCAACAGCCACCAAGATTTGTGTTGTTAAGCAACGCTAAGCAGTGTTAAAACTCAGGATGGGGCCTCCAAAGAAACAAAACTGTAGAACGCCTTCCCGAAGCCGCCACTAATATTTATTTAAAACAATAATTCCTCTAATAAAAATTTAAGGAATGCCTTCTTAAGATTAATTTTAATTTCAAAAAACAATTTTATCAGATATTTCAATAAATATTTGTAGTTAAGCAAAGTATTCAAGCTATCTGCTTTTCGATTATCGATTCTATGCAATACGGAGAGAGGAGTTATAAAAAAAAATATTTTTTTATGAGAATATCCATTACTAAAATTAATGAGCTTCAAAGATCAAACAAATTCCATTGGATAAAAAAAAACAAAAAACAATTTTATTTTTTCAAAGTGGCCGACAGAGGAGAACTGCTGCTGCACTCTATATCGCGTTAATTGAAGTGGGATTTGGATTGATTGGCTGGCAAAATATTATATAGATCTTTTAGATGAGTTGTTTTAAGAGCTCACCCCGCGTCTCATCTCACGTGACCCTTTCTTTGTCTCAGTTTCGTTTATTTACTTTTATTTTTTTTTTTTTAAGGTCATTGTATTGTGTGTGTGTGGCTCTTTTTTAGTGAAGAGAAATCCCTCATGTACGTGATGGAGCATATCTACCCCCGGGGATCGTATGGTACCTAGGCTAGAACACATAGGCAAGCCCATAAGAACCAGATCACAGCTGAAAAAAGGGAACACTTAGATAAAAAAAATTGAATAAGTAATAATAATAAGAATGATATAAAAAAAAACATTCCTCAAATGCAAAAGAAAAATTTTGAAAGTTTCGAACAAGACATGTCGAGTGAAGAGCGCAATGCCATGCCATCATTAGAAGAGAAGTGACCTCAAAGAAATAAAAATACAAATTTTATATTTTAGTTTAATATTATTATAATCTCAAAGAACAATCTTTAAATGTTTCTTTTTATATAAAGATATTCAAAAGTGTTGACAATTTGGGAATACAATTGAAGAGTGGAAGTATCAAAAAGGGTAAGGAGTCCCAAGATAATCGCGAAAAACTGTATAAGAACATAACAGTGACATCTTTGAACGTTCCTCAGAAGCTTCCAAATTTCAATAGCCACATATTATATTCCCTTTCTCAGGACATGCACATTTGCAGTATATACTACATTTCTAACAGAGAATCTCAAAAATGGCACATACCCCCATTGGTACTTCCACTCCTCAATTATAGAAATAGTCTCATTGAATGTAAATCAAAGTAGCTCTTGGAGCAATATCTCGAATAGTCGGTTAATCGATTCCACTGATCCCCGACTATTTGAAATATGATTAGTCGAATGTCTTAGGGCGGTTGCGAGACCAAAGGGCAAGCCTGAGCAAAATTGTTGAATCTGGAAGACCTATTCAGCTAAATGAATAAAATAAGATTGCAAATTTATATTTTCGAGTTAAACACACGTCCAACCTAATCCTTTTCGCCGATTTATGGACTTTTGTTGGTCTCGCATAAATATGGATTGCTGACCCGGAGGAGCCGTCACCCCGTAACTCTGGAGCTCGTCACTCCGCCACTCTGGGACCCGTCAGTGAACATTTTAAATAAAACCTAAATATTACAAATCAAGTCTTTTGAATACCCAAAACTCCCTCCCACACCAACGGCCAGCAAACCAGCAATAACAACGGGCATCCCAAAGGAACGACACAACAAATGTTTCAGAACAATAATTAATTTTTCAATCTTTATTACTGGTTTTATGTCATGTTATCTTGAATAAGGAAAGAAGATGCATCCAATAATTGAGCATCTATTTAATTATTAAATGCAGTTTTCGAAGAACATATTCAGGGCAGGGTGGATCCCAGCCGAAACGTTCCTAATGAAGAGTGCTTAATTATTAAATAGATGCTCAATTATTGGCAGCATCCTCTTTCCTTATTCAACATATCACCTACAGCCACAATATACTGTACTATTGAATTCTTCATTATCTAATTATTCCCCTTTTCTTCCTTACAATATCCAAAGAATTTGTACTATATTAACTTAATAATCATAACTTCTTCATTTCCTAAAATCCTTTGAGGAAACAGCTAACCCGAGTTTCCGCCGCAGTGGTCAGATGTACTTATCCACTCCTCTACAGAGAATCTGATTTGGCAAAATAATGACCCAAAAAAAAGAAAACAATTAAAGACTTTGATCAAATGGTGAATTTTGTTAGCATTTTTAACGACCTTACAAAATGCCTTCCTTACGCCTCTGTTTCCTTCAGGGTCTAACAATAAACAATTGTTTGTTGTAGGATATAAAAATGTTTTGTCAATTTAAATTATTTTTTTCGTTTCCCATTATATTTGATTTGAACAGCATTCAGAAAATTTTTATTTTGGCTAATCCTCGGTCCTTAATAATAATATTTGTTATTAAAATACAATTAAAGATTGTTCGTTGTGATCTTATCTTAAAATATTATGTTCTTTGATAAAATTTTTGTTCGCATGTTTAGTTAATTTTAAGGCACTCTTGTATTATAATGCAAATTAATGTCCTTTTAAAAATTAATTTAGTTTTTTTTTTTATAATAATGGTATCATTTCAAACGCTCATTCACGTGGCTAAGCATTTTAGAAAAAAAAAATGGTGATAAAGATCACTCAAGTGAAACGAGCATAAAATTTTGAAAAATAAGAAAATGAATTTTTTTTTATAAAGCGTAATAGAATTTATTTACAAATTTTTTTCAAGCTTATTTAGCCAAAGACACATGTTCGCTTAGATAATTTATTTAGATTTTTAGTTAGAATGAAAAAAACAAAAGGAAAGAAGAAGAGTAAGCTTCGAGCAAAATAATTGGAAGAGGAGGAATCTGGTTAGGGTGATTTTGTATTTTTTGTTTGTTTTTTGATGACATGCCAACTGACCTGACTGCAGCTATGCGATTGCTGCGACGTGGCAGGTGGACCTGCTGATCCAGTACTTGAACCACCGCCAGTACAGGAAGTACCTGGAACTTTGAGCTGCTCTTGCTTGTAATCGGGTTGGTATGGCAACAGCATTCGGATTTTACCCCACCGATTGAAGAAGAGCACGATGGCACCGACCCAAACGGCCAGTACCACCAGGACGATACCCACCTCGACCCCTCGAACCTGAAAGTTCGATCGAAAAAAACAATCGTTAAAGGGCATTTTATATCTAATTGACTGCTCTATGTGTTTGAGTATTGGGAGATAGGCAAGCCAGATCACATAAAAAAGTTAAATAATCAATTTATATTGAAAGAAAGGAAAAAGACAAGAGCAGCCAATGTAGTTTCTTTAACGAGATCAGCCATTGGCTTTCTTCTTGTCTTTTTCCTTTCTTCCAAATCTACACTACAGCCATACATCTTCCTGTTAAAATTTATAAGTTTATAACCACCTCTTGGTGGAGGCGTGCAGCAAAGTCTAATTTGCCTCATTGAGTGAGTCGAGAATAAAATATCGCCAACACCCGAGGCGACGTGGCTTATCGGATAAGCTGGGGCTTAGTAATTCGAGGTAACTTGAGTTCGAACCCGGCTTGCCACAAAAATTCAACATAGTCGAGCGTCTCTACTGGAGCAATGGAAATATAATCCCCTCCAGTTCCAGGCACCTAGGGCCTGAGGGATAGGCATGAATCATTCCTAGATTGATCCTCTCCAGGGGCCTTGTACCCGGAGAGTGATACGTGGAGCACAATAGATCTTTAAGGTCGCAGTGCAGAGAAGCCCCAGAACAACAAATCAATCAATCAATCAAATCGCCAATACTCCGCCATGGATAAACAACTCCATTATCTTAGAAGGACTTGAGGAGGAACGCAGAATTGTGGGAACCGGCAACTAAGTTCATAATCTACTATCTGGTGTCCCAATCAATGAAAAATACTATCTTGCCGCCAGCTGTGATTGTCAAAATTGGACCAAAAGTTGGCCCGGCAAGATCCGGATCCTTATTCTGGGAGCTATTCTCAGCCCAAATTCATTGACAGAATTCGATCCTCACATTTTCCATACTCAACTACCTCCAGCGCCTGGTCTATAAATACATTAGTAGTTGCTTGTAGCTGGGAATCGTAGACGAGGACGATAAGGAGAAAAACCATTTTCCGTTTTCTCCCTCACCACTTCAATTTATTTGCAAATATTTCGGCTCCTATACAGAGGCCATCTTCAGTATATATATGAATTTGGCCTGAAAATGGCCTCTGTATATTTGCAAATAAATTGAAGTAGTGAGAGAGAAGACGGAAGCTGTTTTTTTTCTCCTTATCGTCCTATAAATACATTAAGGTGCGCGTCTCGGGGTGCTAATTTTGGGACTTTCCAGCGGCCACAATTTTGAAGCTATCGACCGCAAATTTTTTTTAAATTAAAGCTATTTAAAATATCTACAAATAATAGAAGCCCTTTGTTTGATTTTCGAAAAAAAAAAATTTTTTTAGATTAATTGCATTAAATAAAAGATATTTTAAAAAAAGGAGCTCTATAAGTTGTAGATAATTAAATTAGTAATCATTGTGTTAAAGAATAATTAATTTTTTGCCTTTAATTAATTAGCTGGAAAGTCTAGAATGAAATGGAACAAGTTACGTGTATTCCAATGGGGGAACACTAACGCCATCTCTTGCCGCCTCGAGTCAATCGTGTTTTAACGGTTTTCCGAGACGCGCACCTTAAGAAAAAAAGACAAATCTTTATTATCTATGATATATTTTTTTGTAATATCAAGCCTTTGTTTTTTTTTTCAAAGGTTAGACAATATCTTGATAATTTTTTTTTTTAATATTTAAAATTAATTTAAAGGGAAGCAAAAGGGTAACAATATATATAAGCTTACTCATAAACCTCATCACTTAGTTAGGCAAACAGTTAAACATTAACAGGATGTTTACCAAAGACAACAAAAGCCTCAAACTCTAGAAAAATTCATATTACCACATTAAATGCATGTCGAGTCTTTCATGTATGATACGGGACGTATAAAAATAACTTTTTATGTTCTCTTAAATAAAATATTGAGATCGGAAAAAAATTCGATATAGCTCATTTATATTATATATTCTTTGAAGTGGTTTTGGTTGTCGTATGGTGATAATTTTCAAAGCTTACGGTTTGAATCTGATAATTATTAGACACACTCACCTGAACTTCCATATCATCGTCCTCTTCATCATCATCGCCGGTCATACTTTTGTTTTTCTGACCGGGCCGAAGACGTTCATTTCCGGAAGGTGTGTCCCTGACAGCCGGTCTCCCTTGACTAGGGTTACTTCCGTCTGTCTGGCTTCCTGGCATTAACCCTGGAGGACGTGTTGCTTGTGCGACCGAATCATGTTGCGGAGAACTCCTTGGAGGTTCTATAAAGATTAAATAAATAATATTTGACAACTACAAACTTATTGTTTGAAAATCGTTAATATCTAAGCTAAAGCGCACTTTGAGATCCAGGCAGTTTCTGGGAATGTTGAGACGGAACAATTTTGAGCTAGGCTTGTTTGCAAGTCCAAAGATTCTGTGTCAAGTCTCGCACAGGCCATGTCTAGGGCAGAAATGTGCTGTTCTCAATTTGCTCCCTTTTGCACGATCAAACTTTGCTGTGCTGCCCCATAGTGTGCCAGGCCTAATTCTCTGTTCTTAAGGATGCACTTAGGAAAAAAAGTGGGGTCGTTTGCCCAGCCTTTTAGAAAATTAATAACTGCTGATCTAGTAGAGAAATAAAAGGGTTTAAAAAATAATAAAAAGTTGACAAACCAATTCTCTATTTGGTATATTCAAAAAAATTAAAATTTTAAATTTCTCTCCCCTTCTCCACCTCCTGTAACTCTAGCCAATCAGCGCCCTGATAGGCACTTACACACATACTTAAAACCTCAAACAATGAAAAAACTATCTTTTCAGCAACTGCGGTGATCCTCTATAGTTCCGTGAAAAATACTATCTTTCCGCCAGCTGCGGTGGTTCCCTCTAGCCCCTTCACCTCCTTTCTCTCTCTTTATTTCAAATTCAAATATACGGCCTAAAAACCAGGCAAAATTGTGGGGACCGGCAACTAAGTTCATAATCTACTAGCTGGTGTCCCAATCAATGAAAAGTACTATCTTGCCGCCAGCTGCGGTGGTTTTTAGGCCGTATATTCGAATTTGAAATAAAGGGAGAGAAAGGAGGTGAAGGGGCTAGAGGGTACCACCGCAGCTGGCGGCAAGATGGTATTTTTCAGGGGTCTTATAGAGGATCACCACAGTTGCTGACAAGATAGTTTTTTTCATTGTTTGAGGTTTTAAGTATAATAATTTGACCATAGTTGCAAGTCTTTGCATTATCATGCGCGTATTCCACTGATTTCCTATCCAGCGCCCCGTCTATTTTACACTTTAAAAGAATCTGAATTTTTAAAATTCGAAAATTTTTTCTGACTAACAGACAGAATTATACTGTAGATTACAGTAACAAAAAGATTCATTGAATATACTTAGTTTATTAACAAATATAAAATCGTACTTTAGGTTAAACCGAATCGAAAAGCTAAATATTTCACAAGTAGCTACTTAATGTAGCAAGAGGGTGAGGAATGTTAGGAGTGATCAGTTACTGACTAAACTCTGCCAAGCAGTGGCGTCATTTCAACTTTTTCTTGCGAGGGGGGGGAGGGCAAAAATTTTTTTTTCTTAAAACTTTCCTTACAAATAGGTACTCAAATTTGACCAAAATATATTTTATTCAATTAATGCCCAACCCCCCTTATACTAAAAAAACCACTCTTTAAATTTTATATATTCTCTTTTATTTTATTTAATATTATAAAAAACTTTATTTATAAAAATATATTTCATCCATTTTTGAAATATTTTTTTTCAACAAAATATCACAATAAAAAAAATTTAAATTTCTCCCCCCAAATATTACCCTCGATTTCGTTAAGACTTAACTAAAACAATATTATAATATAAATTAATTTACTAATAATAATACATTTTTTATTCATTTAGATTTTTCTTATAAAAAACATGAACAATATGAACTATATTTTCGAGATGATCCATATATATTAGAGATTCTCCATCCTCTCACTCTGACCAACTTCCCTTGAATTTTGAAACGAAATTTTCCATCTTATATTATAGACTTGTTTTTCAATCTTTTATTTAAGGTTAAAATTCTCGATTCTCTTGTTCATACGACAAAAAAGATTAAATCAAAAATATATATATTTTCTCTATTTTGTACCTATTTCCCTTCTCCATAAATTTTTTTTATTATGAGAACTTTGACTTTTTCCTTTCCCCTACCCTCCTTAGGGTTCCCACCCCCTAGGGGTCCCGACCCACAGATTGAACACTGTTATAGAGTGACATATCGTTATTAATATTTATATATAGTAGCTATATATAAAATTCTATTAATTAATCAAAATCATGAAAATTAATATTTTGTTTCTGATTTTCTCATTTTTTCTGAAATTAATATTTATAAACAATATTATTTAAATGTTTGAACTGGAAGATTTATTGCAGTTTTTGACCAGGTATTATAGGTCTGTTTTTAATAATAAAGAGGTTTTTTTTTATTATTGTTTCGCTTTATTTTGCAGACTGGCTCTGGTAGCATGCAGTTTGGTGGAGTAATCCACCATCTTCAGGCCTGAAATTACAATTTTAATTAATTATAATTTACTTATTTTATATTTTATGTTGTTATTATAAGACAAAATTATATTATATATCACTTAAATAAAGTATTTTCACAATTATAGGCTATTTTTTGTTATTGTTACCTGCATAAGCATAAATCCTTAATTATATATATTCTCCTATTATACATAATTTAGAATTTAATTTGAATGTCTTTCAATATTTTTTTTAAAAAATTCTCGACAGAATTGACCTATGTAATATATATTATATAATTGACAAGATTGCTTGTTGTTGTATCTGTAAAAACAATTTTAATAATCGGTTATAGTTATTTTTTATTTACGTTTTTTTACAAAATTAATAATTGTTTTAATTAGTTTGGATTATTTTCCCAGTCATATGTATTTAATTTAGTTTATGATTATTAAAAGAAAAATTATTAAATTAAAATAAATCACCAGAATATCACTAAAATTTACAACTTGCCAGTTGTTAACTTAATTTTAAGCATCTTAATTGTGCGGCGATTGGATAATTGTTTAATTTTGTAGAGTTTCTATACTCGTAGATGTATTTTGAAGCATTTTATTCAGAATAATATAAAATTTTATAAAAATCAGAGTCCTTAAGGGGGGGGGAAATGATCCCCCTGCACCCCCCAAATGACGCCACTGCTGACAAGACATTTATAAACAAGACACTATCTAAAATAAGAACATTTTTTCTGAGTGTTTTTTTTTTTTATTAATTTTCTTTTTGTCGTTAAAAATAATGAAGATCTGGAAATATCACTATTGTATCAATTATTTTTTAAATTTATTTATTCTGCACTATCTGGGATTTATATATTTATTTATTTATTTTTTTTTGTGTTTGGAAGGTAACTACAAATTATTATTATTTGCTAGACAATATGCATATTAATGAAAAGGTCAAAGGTGAATTAACAAGCAAATTTGCATTATACATATTCTCTGTTATATATTTATTATAGGATAGACAAAAGAAAAATTTAAAATATTTTATTCATTAAATTCAAAAAATACATCCATTCCTCGTTAACATTTCAAACTAAAAAGTCTATATAAAAAAAAAATCACCCACACAAACATGCATACTTATTGACATATTCTCAATTCAATTGAAACCCGAAACGGCGATGGAGAGGGGTGTGTGGGATGTTTTTCTACCCACTTAAGCTTTTTCCTATAAAGCTTGAGAAGAAAAAAAAAACTATCACTCATTCTATTCGAGTTCTTGAATTATTTAACTTCGTAAATAAAGGGAAAAAAATCTATTAGGAAAATGTTTTTTTGTTAAAAATTGATTTTTTTTTTTAAATAAATAGGAACATTATATAATAGATAAAATTACTAACTAGTCAGTTTTGATGATCTTACCATATAGAGTGAGGGATAAAATTAAAACGCTAGTGAAGCTTGAGTGAAGGCAACCATTAAGTTGTTCTTAAAAATTGTAATTTTAGAAAATATACAGGGGACTCGCTGGAGTAGTGGGCTAGGGTGTCGGCTTCTACAAAGAAGATCCCTGTTCAAATCCTGGACAGGCGGGATTTTTTCATTAAATAAAAATATTTAAATTGGGTATAGAAGACTTTGCAGCCAAGGAATTAAATAAAAAACTTTTATTTAATTATACTGGAGAATTCATCATATCAGCCAAATTGAGATTGTCCAGGTTAATAAAACTCCCAGAATAAGACGTTTCGGCCTGAATTATCTCTGAGCTTGGGTGCAGGAGCCATATAATTTTGTATGAAGCAAATCAATTTTATTATTGACGAGCCCTGGTTTGAGCACATGTGCACTTGCACTATGTGTATATTTCCCATTAATTGAAGATGGGCAAATAAATTCAGGCCGAAACGTCTTATCCTGGGAGTTTTTTTGGACCTAGATAATCCCAATTTGGCTGATATCTCCAATTCTCCACTATAATCACATAACAGTCACAACCCTAAAAAGCAACTTTTATTTAATTGTTAACCGTCAATGTTTCGGTCGTAAATCACGACCTTTCTCAGGACGATTAATTGTTAGAATACAAGATTAACAGTTTAATTGAGGTGTATAGTTGATAATACAATTTATTTAAGGTTCAGGAAATAAAAATTGAAAAAACGACTAGCTGCGTTGCTCATTTCGGATTTTCTGAACCTTAAATAAAAAGATTAAAAGTATTATATTTAATTATCATTGCAAATTATACAATATTTATTTAAGCTATATGTATTAAGAGTGACTTGCTCGCTTAGGTCTTCTTACACTCAACCACCATAGCTTTAGTTTTTTATGATCTCGAAATATCTGAAATCAAAATTTGAATATTTTTGGAACGAAGTTCTTTAACGCGGCTTACGCAGGGTGAATTTGGTGAAAATGTAACGTAACAAAAACGCGTTCCTAACAAAAATGCGTTCCCAGCGCCCAAGAGAGATTAGCCGAAGTCTTGGCGAGCCCACGCCCACTTTCTCCTTCGATTTATTTCCTTCTATCTACGCCGAAGGCGAGCAAGAGGTTCCACCGGGCGCAGCTCCCTGGCTAGACGGAAGGCGGGCTTTCCGTCTATTTAAATAATATTCATATTAAATTATATTCTGAGTTGAAGAAAAGGTGTGAGGAATTTCGTTCCTGTCGGGGGTCCTATGACTCCACACGTTTGCTTTTTAAGACGAACAGACAAATTTTATATTTAATTAGTGGACTGAGTTGTTAAATAAAAATGATTCTGCTTATTTTTGTATAAAAATGCATCTGCTTATTTTTGTATAAATAAGCATATATTGATACATTCTCTTAATAAGTTATATAGGCCCACCTTATAGGCTTAGATTTAAAATAAGATAAGAAATTCCTTTAAATAATTTTTCTTATTTTTATTTTTCAGACGAAAATATGATGGAATGTCTCTGCATAACCTTAATACTGGCTGAGCGACTTCTTTTGCCCACATACAATGTGTGAGTGAGAACAATTTAATTTAATTACTGTATTAATAAATTTATATTTAGGAAAAACCGATGGTTTAGGGAATTATTCGCCTCAAATCTGATATTGCATTCTTTCTCTTAAAAAAATGATAGCGGAAATTCCATCTCCCTCTCTCCACATCCTGCATTTATTTACTGATTGAATGATAAATAAATAAATCGAGAGTATTTAATTAGATCACCCCCCACGTGATTGGAATTGCTGCATGTTATCGATGTTAGTACCTAATAATTGTAGAAACGTACTGCTCATATTTTAATGGAGATGATTCAATTAATTAATCTGGCTGAGGCAAATTCCAAAATGGAGGCGGTAATTTATGACAATTAGCCAAGATTTATTTACATGAATAATCAAGGCAAATAAAATCAAACAAGCAGAAACAGACGGACATGGTACCTGGAAAGCAAAACCACGTTCTCCATTAGTTGGCTGCTTTCTATTGTTGATCAATAAAATAAATTCACTGTCTAAAAGGGACACAAACAGATTATACACGCCCTGTAAATATCTTTTTTTACTTTCTCGTATAGTATTTAAAGAGAAAGTATTGTAACCTAAAAATTTTTGAAAAAACTTATTAGATAAAGTACTACTTCCAAGTGAAGTATTTACTCCAAAAGTTGAGAGAAATCTACAATTTTAGTGCAAGGAGTATATACCAAATTTCATCGATCTGGCTGCTTGCATTTTTAAGCAATCGTGTTCACACACACACACCCAGACTTAATTTCAAAAGAATATACGAGAAAGTCTCGGGGAAGTCATTTCCCCTTTTATTCTACAATTTATAAGAATATCTATTTTATTATTATTTTTTGTTTATTTGAAATTCCTATCGGGATTCCCGTTTATTTGCCCGAGGTGCTTTCGTGCACGGAGACACACACCTCAAACCCATCCGGCCTCTGTCCGTAGCCATCTACCGGCACCCCGTGAAGTTACGTTATTTCCTATCTCTAACTCCTCCTCCTGCGTTCATTTCTAGCTAGTGAACTAATTCTTATTTCTGGTTCCACCCGGTTCATTTTATCCAATCTCTTCTATGCTAGGGAGGATGTCCTAGTTCGAGGAGGGACTCCCTCAGCGCCTATTCCTTTCGAAGAATGCTTCACTGAGAGGGAATCTTCTTTACGCGTCCCTCTCCTCGTAGAGTTGCCTGGGGGCTATTATGGGGAGATCCTATATTCCAGTACTTGTTCGAGGATTTGTTTACATTAAATAAATATCTTTATTTAATGAGAAATACCGCAGGCCCAGGGTTTGAACAGGGATCTTCTTTGTAGAAAGCCGACACCTAGCCCGCTATACCAGCGAACCCCCAATATCCACTTTAAAATTGAAAATTTTAAACATATTGTTGTTAAAATATCAACTAACCTTATGGTCGTCTTTAAAGTTAAAATTGAACATTTTCATGTCTTTTGTTTGCGTTTCTTTTATTTTAGAAAAATAATCTAAAGAAAGCCTAAGGGAATGCACTCCAATTTTTATTAATTTCAAAAATAAAAAAATAAAAGAAATCTTAGTTTTAGAAACATTAACAAAAGATTTTTCATTAACATTTGACTCTAAATTTTAAAAGGGACAGAGAGACGGAATTCGAACATCTCATTGAACAGCCTGACGCTTGCTGTTGTGAGAAAAAAAAACAACTGGAATGAGGATTTCTGTTTTTATTTATTTATTTATTCAAGATTCTCTTTTACTATGTCTTTTTTGAAGCTTTAAGAATTTGAAACAGTAATCTGCTATTTAGGTTTCAAAGTTTATCTTTCGGTATGTGGCTCTTTGGAAATCTGAGCTTCTGAAGCCTACAGTGAAAGACAATATTAATTCCCACCCATGCGTTTTCTCCTTGTGATTACTTCATTGCTTAAAAAAAAATATTATATATTTTTTAATGGAAACTTTCATGGTTCAAATCTAGAAAATTTCCAATAAAGATCTTCATTTTCTTTTATAAAAGCAATGAAATAATCACAAGTAGAAAATGCAAGGGTGGGACTTAATTTTGACCCTCACTGTACATTTGTCTTGAACTCCTCTCGGAGTTCTTCACTCTCTTCACTTTTGAGGTCCTCTGAATCCAAAAAAGTGGTTTTCGCGACATGGTCTGTCTGTCTCTCTGTCTGTCTGTGTGTGTGTCTATCCGTGTTCAATTCAAAGCATGAAGAAATTGAACTAGGAGGTTGAAATTTTATATTTAAGTTAGACACCTCCCCAATGGGTGAAAATAAGCTTTTGAACAAATTCGGCCAAAAAGTACTAGTACTTTACTTAGAGACTTTTTCAGTTTTTTTCGATTTTCTCAAAATTCGCTCGAACGATTTTGATTCAAATTCAAAAATCAATTATTTTTTTGATTTAGCTCTTTAAAAAGTATATCAATGAAATTTTTGGTGGAAATCGTTTGAAGTCCACTTTACTGATGTGGAAGCATTCGTAGCTCTGCGCCATCTATTAATCAAGTTTGGAACTTAAGTGCTAAGAGCAACTAAATACACTCGCACAAAAAAATCGAGCCACCTATTTTTTTTCAACTTCACTTATCTCATAGTCAAGACATCCGATTGGATTAAAATTGGTGTCATTTTTTAGGTAATTTATTGCAATTTAATAATAAAAAAAACTGTTTCATTTTGTTTTAAAACTTTTTGATTTATTGAAAAATAATACAAACATAAGAAAACTTGGTTATTCGAGATTATGAATAATTTCATTATTTTTAAAAATAAATCTCATTTTATTTTTAATCTTGAAACAAATTAATTTAAGTTAATATCAGAAATTTAGAAAGAGCATAAAGCACACTTTTATTTCCAACTTAACATGGATACACCACCCGTGGTTGCCGCACAAGTTGTTGCGTTAATTCAAAGCGGACTTTCACAGCGTATTGTGGCACAAGAATTAAATTTAACTCGTTCATCGGTTCAAAGAATTTAGCAACGATATAATGAGACTGGATCTCATCACCTCGCCTCGGGTCTGGAAGAAATCGTGTTACAACTCACATAGACGAACCTAACTGTACTGCGCGATCGATGGTTAAATCAATTCAAATTCGACAGAGACTACAGGACCCCGGGGGGTGGCTGTAAGTTCACGTACTGTGAGACGAAGGTTGCATGAACAAAATCTTAGGTCTCATAAAGCTGCAACTAGCTCAAAATTGACCACAGACCATCGCAAAGCCAGACTAAGATTCGCTCTGGAACACGTTGATTGGACTCTGGAACAATGGACCAGAGTTCTTTTCACGGACGAATCAAGAATATGTCTCCACAGCAATGACAAACGACAAAGAGTCTACCGACGCCCAGGAGAGCGATATGCCCCTTGTTGCATAACCGGGACGGTCAGTTTCGGAGGTGGTTCCATAATGGTATGGGGTGGAATATCCTTAGAAGCTAAAACAGATCTTGTTTTTATTGATGGGGGAGCCAATCCAATTAATCGGAGAGGACTAACGGCTATTCGCTATACTCAGGAAGTTCTTGAAAATCATGTGATGCCCTATGCTGGATTTATCGGCGAAAACATGTTGTTTATGCATGATAATGCAAAACCTCACAGTGCTAAAATCGTGAAGTGTTATCTTCAAGAGGTCGGCATTCAAACAATGGAGTGGCCAGCACGCAGCCCGGACCTGAATCCTATAGAACATCTTTGAGATGAGTTAAAGAAGAGTTTGAGCCAGAAATACCTCTATAGAAACGATTGCTGGGCTAAAATTCGCGTTGGAAGAGGAATGGGAAAATATCCCACAGGATGCCATCTTTGGTTTAATTGCTTCAATGAAATCAAGAATGCAGGCAGTTATTAAGGCACGAGGGGTCAATACAAGATATTGAAGTTACATTTTTCAACACAAAATTTTTTAATCTTAAGAAATAATGAAATTATTCATAATCTCGAATAACCAAGTTTTCTAATGTTTGTATTATTTTTTAATAAATCTAAAAGTTTTAAAGCAAAATGAAACAATTTTTTTATTATTAAATTGCAATAAATTACCTAAAAAATGACACCAATTTTAATCCAATCGGATGCCTTGATCATGAGATAAGTGAAGTTGAAAAAAAAATATGCTCGATTTTTTTCCGCGAGTGTATATCTCGACACAAAAAATCTGGCTTGACAAGCACAGTACACAACTTTCTCTTACCCTTTGGCAAAAGAAAGTTGTGTGCTGAGCGACCAGTCACACCAGATTTTTACTATAGGAAAAACGTATATCAGAAAATATTTAAGCTCCGTTTACTTAAGACAAAGTGCGGTAATTAGAATATATTAATCGTTTAAGATAACAAATTTGCGAGATAAGTTCGTGCTTGAATGGGCAAAAATTGCGCCCTCTGGATTCGAACCAGGACCTCCACGCTTTCGCGGTTGCCGTCCCAATAAAAACAAACTCTCGTATCCGCCTATTACTATACTAATGAAATTAAAATTTCATTGATCCGAAAAAGATCTTAAAAACTGTACGTCTAGCAAGCACGATTGGAACTGCGTCATAATTGAATCGTTTATTTCAGAAACCACCTAAGCGACAAAATTTCAAATTTTCAAAAATTTTGTTTTTGGTGCTACTGTACAATTTAAAGGTAAATACATCTTTTAGATTATCCCAATAGCATGTTTTTGATTTGGTAAAAAAAATATTTGAAGGAGACTAGACCTATACTTAAGCTGCAAAACAGTTTTCTTTAGTTTTCCGAAATTTTTTGCACCTCACTGTATATTATTTTCATTTTATATATTGAAAAACAATTCTCTCGCTATTTGTATTATGTAATCTATATATATATAATAGCGGTGTGTCCGTCTGTCCGTCTGTCACGCTCTGTTTGACCAACTTCCAGTTGAAATTTTGAAACGAAATTTTGCAGTCTTATAGAGGACGTTATGGAAAGTCCAGGAAAAATACTCGGATTTCGAAATTTCTATAACTTTTTGAGTTATTAATTCTCTAAGTTACTATTTCTCTCATAGAAAATGTATAGAGAAATATCTGTGTTCTTTTTTATATATTCTATGAATGTAAACAAATCTTGAAGCAGGTACTGGATTGGAATAGTAGCAGTAATAATTTTCTTTTTTTTCCTCGGGGCTTGGTGTAGGGGTTAGCGTGCTAACCTCGTATACCCAAAATCGCGGGTTCGGACCCCAGGCAGTCCGATGATTTATTTCCAAATGGCTTAAATAGAAATGCCTCGACGTTTGGTATAGGATAAATCTTTTTATTTTAAATGAAATGACAATTTAATAATGACTAACTCAATTGACATGTCTATTAAACATTGTAAATAAAAATAAAAAAACAAACTGAATAAAGCTATCACTAAAATTATCTGGTTAGATAATTATTGGTTTTGTTATTGTTTTGTGAATGTTTCAATTAAACAAACATTTTTATTGAGATGGTCTGTTTCATCGGTGATTCAATTAAAATCTAATTAAGCTTTTCCCAGTGAAAATTAATAATTTATTCGAGCACTGCTTTATCTCTCCATTTACTAGCCGATTTCAAATTTTACAAATTTTCATTTCAATTAGTCTAGTGATGATTAGATAAAAAATATTAATTTTTATTCAGAAGAGTAACGCTTCCTTCTTTAAAGGTGGCTACACTCAAAACTGCAAACTTGACAATCATGCATGTCCAATCTTTTTGTACCAGCATGCACAAATTCCCTTCGGCACCACATGCTTGTGCAAGAAACAGCTTATGCTGAAAATTAACCTAAAAAGGTCAAACCTCGGAAGGTTATTTATTCGAGGATAACAAGAAATACTCACTTGCTTTAAACAGAGACATAATAGATATTAATATTTAAATTAAAATAATATAGTGAGAGAAGTGACTGCAGACTTTGAAGAAATTAAATAAAAAAGTTTTATTTGTCAACCGTCGACGTTTCGGTCGCAAATCACGACCTTCTTCAGGACGATTAATTATTAGAATACAAGATTGACCGTATTATATTTAATCATTGATTGTAAGAAGCCCTAAGCGAGCAAGTCACTCACTCTTAATACATATAGATTAAATAAATATTGTATAATTTGCAATGATAATTAAATCTGATACATTCAATCTTGTATATTAACAATTAATCGTCCTGAGGAAGGTCGTGATTTGCGACCGAAACGTCGACGGTTGGCAATTAAATAAAAGTTTTTTATTTAATTCCTTGGCTGCTGCAAAGTATATATTAAATAAATATCAAATGTAAAGACGTCTATAAAATGGCGGAGAGTTTTGCTTGCGCGAATATGCCTGTGATTGATTAAAATTAAATTATGCATCAAGCGGCTTGCACAATTAAAAATGCTTGCGCAAAATTCTCCTACAGACGCTACAGTTTGCTTGTACAAAAAAATTGCACTTGAATGATTGCTTGGCAAGTTTGCAGTTACTTGTTTAGCCGCCTTAAGACTGTTATGGTGTCAATAAATACAATTTCTCTTAATTTACGGGGATTCTTCCTCTTGTGCTACGACCACAGGAACAATTTTTTATTTACGAAAATTATTATTTTCTGAATTTTGTACCCTTATAGAAGAGAATAAAAAAAAAGTATAACACTTACCAAGAGTTCGGAAAACGATAGGTCGACTTTTATATTTATTCCCATTGCTGACTGCAGTCACTGTCACCTGGTATTGGGTGTCAGCGAGTAAATTTTCGAGGGTGACCGCCTCTGAATTCCCTGCCACCACCGCCACCACCCTGTAACTGAGACAAGTATTCATAAAGTATGCTCTAAAACCCTACTCGTCATTAAATTTAAATACGGCAACAAACAGTTGGGCTCTAGTTGAAATATTAGATAAATTAAAAAAAAAAAAAATTGTTTCATTAAGTCAGCATTGAAATAGTGTTTAGGTATGTATACCTATTCAATTCTTCTTTAATTGTGATTAAACTTCCAATGATGACTTAAAAGTTAACGTTATTTTATAAATAAACTAGTCGGAAAGCCCGCCTTCGGGGAGGGGGGGGGCAAGTTTATTGCCAATTTGGAATATTTCTTGTTTCAATGCAAGTGTTAAGATGTTAAGGAAGGATCTTGAGTTCAAGCGAGGTTACCGATTGGGCACAGCACAAAAGGGTCTATTTATGACTGTTTGAAGGGTCAGTCGTATGCGTCCTCTCTTCGTTTTTCAAATGCTGCGTAGCCCCGCCCCCAGCCCCTAGTCAGCCAGAAAGCTGTTTCACAGAGCACATTTGACGCTCTCTAATTTTCTTAAGTTGAATGGCTGTAGATATTTAATTAGAACAACCTGTACTAATCTCTGACAATATTCCTTGCCCTGAAGATGAGTGCGACTAGTACTCGAAATGTCGGAAACTAAATTTAAAGTTTATTTATAAATATGTTAATTATATACATATACAACTGAGCATGTCAATCAGAAACGTTTGCTAATAATAATGATTTTGTGAATTCAAGAATTTACTTGACTGCTTCCTTCATTTTGAAATTATTTCCTCTCTTTATATATTTAGTCATTTCCTATTACCTATAGGCGTAATATAAATTTCTTCCATTCTGCAAAGTTATTCAAATTTTATACTTTTACTTTCCAATTGACGATTTTATGCAAATTCTAGGTGAAAAATAAAAGTATGATTGGAAAATGATATGCTTTAAGAATAATATTATTTTTGATACAGACGGTAAAGCTTTAAAAAAAAAAAAAAGTAAATAAAAGCAGAGAAAAAAATAATATAGGAAAAGAAAGAAAGAAAGCACGCGAGTTAAAAGAAAAAGAAGAAATTCTTTTGAATTAAGCAAGAAAGCAGAAAAGGAAATTGAACAAAGATTTCCCTGGAAAAGCTTTTTCATAATATTATTATTATTAATAATATTTCCTAAGATTATTCACTACTAGACGGAGAGCCCACCTTCGGCGGGCAAGTTTGTTTCCGATTTGGGATATTTCTTGTTGGAATGGAAAATTAAGGTGCGCGTCTCGGGGTGCTAATTTTGGGAGGTTCCAGCGGCCACAATTTTGAAGCTATCGACCTCAATTTTTTTTTAATTAAAGCTATTTAAAATATCTACAACTTATAGAAGCCCTTTTTTTGATTTTCGAAAAAAAAATTTTTTTAGATTAATCGCATTAAATAAAAGATATTTTTTAAAAATCCGCCTTATATCTTATAGATAATTAAATTAGTAATCATTGTGTTAAAAAATAATTAATTTTTTATCCTTAATTAATTAGCTGGAATCTTTCAAAGGAAATGGAATAAATCCCTTGTATTCCTATGGGAAAAACTACCGCCATCTCTTGCCGCCTAGAGTAACTCGGTAGTTAATCGTGTTCTAACGGTTTTTCGAGACGCGCATCTTTAAAAAAAAATTATTTATATTAAAATACTTTATTTATTAAATCGTACATTTCTTCTTTCTTGAATATAACAACTAACTCTTACAGCGAGAGATTGGTGAATATGTTTAGGTTAATGGTGCATACGTGCTCTAGTCTATTTGTTCGACTGGTTGCATAGCCCTAATCGTATAGCTAGAAAGCTGGCTCTCAGAGCACAAAGGACGCTCTTAAATTTCCTAGACAACTTGTAAGATTTGTGTTCCCATATTGAAGAAGTTTGATTATAATTAATTTTCCAAAATATTTAAGAGATTCAAATTATTACTACGTTACTCCCAGATCCATGTACTATAAATTTATATATTTTAAATGGATTCATTGAAAATTGTGAATTTCTATGGAACATAGAGTTTAGGCTTCCACAGTTGTTATCATTAGTAAAAGAATTTGATTTTCGGTTTAACTGTGGTTTATTTGTAAAAATTGCAACGTTTCGGCTACTCATTCTGTGGCCTTCTTCAGGTAGGATTATTAAGGTTGTTACATTTGTGACAATCTCAATTGAATTCAATAGAGTCACAGAATGAGTGGCCGAAACGGCGTAATTTTTTTACAAATAAACTACAGTTAAACCAAAAAGCAAATTATTTTACTAATTCTATAGAACATACCCGTATACATATAAACTTTTACATACATTTTTCCCATTTCATTTTTATATACAGTATATAGATATACTTTAAGTTTGAAATTGCTTTCGGCCCATAGACTTTTGTAACCTATATATGTAAATTTCCTCTCTGGCAATTATGAGTTTTTGATAAAAGATTCTATTACGTAGATCAAAGGTGTCTAAACTTTCTGCCGCAAGGGCCAAATCAGGATTTAAATGTAGATTATTTGAAACGGGCAAGTGAATATGAGAATTAAAAAACGCAATCCTGAGGTCCACTAGAAATATTGTTCAAACGATTTTGATTAAAATTCAAAAATCAATTATTTTTTAGATGCTCTTTAAAATGTCTCATCTCATTTTGCCATTGAAATCTTCTGAAGACCACTTTACTCTTGTACTTCATAGGAAAGATAGGAGAAATGGTTGCCATGGCAACAAAATATAAATTTTTTCAAAATTCAAATGTACCGTTCTGTCGGAAACTAATTACATGCCGACACGAAAAATCTGTTATGACAAGCACATAACACAACTTTAGATTACCGAAGAGTAAGAGAAAGTTGTGTGCTGTGCGACCAGTCACACCCTATTTTTTTTAAAGATTTTTGCTGACATGTAAACGTTCTTGTCCGTGGTGGCTATACGACTGTAAAAGTAAAATTTTTATGTAATGTTGCCCTATTTTTATTATTTTTAATATAAAAAGCCTTTTTTATTATTTACTTTCTCTTACCTATATGTACAGTATACAATATAAGATATTATGCTAATATTTTTTTTTTTTTTTTTTGGAATGGGTGCATAAGGTCCGAAGACCTATAATGACCAATAGTCACGATGCAGCCAGGAAGAAAATAAAAACAAAAGGAGAAGCATAAAGGGGAAACTCAACTGCGGGAACTGAGAAGATGCCTGTTGAGGTTAGACTTGAAAGTCTGAAGATTGTAGGTTTTGGGGAAGATAGACGCAGGGAGCTTGTTCCAATCACGGGAGGTCATGGGGACAAAGGAAGAATGAAATTGATTTGTTCTGTTAGTCGTGATCTGAACAGCATAGGGATGCTGGGAAGATGCCTCTCTTGTGTTCCGTGAATATGTTGCATTGGGTGGGATAATTGATTTTAATTCGGCAGAGCATTGACCATGGTAATACCTGTAGAAGAGAGATAGTGCAGATACTCTTCTTCTATGATCTAGTGACTGTAGGGATGCAGTAAGGGTGGAATCACCTATCAGTCTAATTGCACGCCTCTGTATGGCTTCCAAGGAGGAGAGAGCGTCTTTCGACGCCCCTCGCCAATATACATACAGTATACTGGGTATATGGCAGATTCTCAAAAAAAATCGAAAATGGCTTTATGATTGTGAGCTGATCGATTTTTTTTTATTATATTTTTTTTAGCACAAATCATAGTTTATGTCTTGTTTGATTAAAATATTATAGTGGTCCCCAACTTTTTTGAGTTTGGAAAAAAATTCAAAAATGAGGGAATTGCAGATCAGTGATGGAATGATTTTTAATATGATTCTACAACAATTAAAAACTGATTAGTTTCCTCTCATACTCGTTTCTCTTTAGTTTTGCTTCCGCAGCGGTTAATTACTACTTCTTGTAATTTTTAACACTTAACTTGCTGAAACATCAAATAATTTTATGAGGGAATGACGAAACTAAACAAAATTGCCCCAAACTCAGAAACCACAACTTACTTTTCTATGCTCGTTGAACTGTACTATATTATACTACCGGAAACCTATACAAATATGGTATAATTATTAAATAAATAAGCGCTTAACTTTTTATAATACAAGGTGAGGAAATGACGTTAAAAAATGTAATATTTAAAAAACTTATGTTCCAAGTAGTTTCAACAATACATCCAATCTTTAACCATTCGCTTTAGTGTATGTTGTCATTAACAATTTTGTAAATAGGAACGCGTTCTAAATGGCCATAGTTGCCGAAAAAGACCTTAAATAAAAATAAAAATATCACCATTTTTATTAAAAAAAAAAAAAAAAAAAGTTGAAAACTTTTTGTTATTCCAAAGGGAATAAATGAGATTTAAATGATTCTAAGTATTCATTTTATTTCATGAAATGCTGATTGGTCAGGAGGGGATATATTAGGGAAAAGAGAGAGTAGAGAGCCTGGGGGAAAGAGGATCCACTCAATTTCAGGTGTAGTAAAACGATAGTCCATTAATGTAAGCTCCAATCAAAAGATGTCCTCTCAGATATGTTTGCAATTAAGAGCCTAGGGAGTTGGTCAATATTGATCCTCTCCCCTTTCCTCCTAATGCTACTCATTTAATTACTAATATTAAATTAACGAATAGCCATCTACTCAAATTAAATTTTTATAGTATAGCCGGTGTGTTTACCTGGCATCCGTAGGTTTATATGTGACGTCATATTTTTCGACGTTTTCGGTCGCCATTTGCCATGAGACTCGTACTGAAGTTGGATTAAGAAACATGATTGAAATATTTGTTGGCGCATCAGCGCCAGGCATAGAACCTGGAAATAAATACATATAATTAAATCATGCACATTAATGTTCGCAAAGGGAAAGGGAATAGAATAGATGGGATTTGTATACTCTCTTCAATAGTCAGTCAAACAACAATACAAAAGGCTTGAAAGTGAATCATTGACTTCTGCCTTTTAAGTAAAATGTTTATTCTTGATTTTGATCTCTACTATTATCTGTTTCAAAAATAAGGTTTGTTAAGATTTCACTTTCTCTCTCCTTAAAGAAGTTGGCTTAACGCAATGATTAAGGCTCTGATCGATATGCACTAAAAAAGCCACAAAATATGCACTTAAAAAGGTCGAAATACTGCATTTTAAAAGTAAATATGCATTATAAACCCATACACTTTCTAAGCTGCTTACTTTAAAGCTACACCTATTCAGGTTGATTCTCTAAAAACAGACGTTAAAAATGTAAAATAAACAAATGGGTGTTAAAAAGTAATGTAAAAACAATCAGCGTTAATGCCATTCAAAATCACTTCCTTGACTCAAATAGCTATTCTGTGAACAAAAATTTAAAGCCAAAGCGTTAACATTTAGTAAATAATATTAAAAAAATAATGCCATGTCTAGGGGTGCCTTTAATATTTTAACGTCGTGTTTAAAATAAAAATGGCGTCCTTAACCTAAAAAGGTAAGGTTATGATTTTGGTAGCTTGAAATAAAAGCAACATTTTAACGACGCTGAAGGATTACGATGAAGAAACAGGCCCCGTTAGCTGGCATTCAACTTCTGAGCTTCTTGTTTTAGCGGATTTCAATTTGTGTTTTAAAAGGTTTAACTTCATCCAACTTCCACTGGGGCTTAATCTTGATCTAAGTAGTTGAAATTTCATACTTCATCTCAAAAACATGCAAAATCCGAGCCCTAGTAATGATTAATTATGAGGAGGTAAAGGCAGTCCAAAATTTTGAATGATGCATATTTTACTAGGGTATAGGTGGAATAGTTGATAAGTAAAAAGTAAAGTAAATAGTCAAATTTTCTAAGTATAGAAATCTGAATTATTTTGACGTGGCAACGTCTTACAAATCATGTGTCTATAGGCGCAGGTTAAGGAGGCATGCACGAAATAGCTTAGCAGCTTGAATAACTTCTCTGTCTTAAGAGCTATAATTAAGGTGAATATAAGGTTAGAAAGTATGATTTTTCAGCTAAAGATTTCACCATTTATTTTTTTCCTATCATTTCATTTTACCGCGCTGCGGTAAATTCTAATTTGAAAGTTTAAACCCCTGTAGATTCCGAACGGCTAATCAGATCAGACTAAATATGATGTCAATTTGTGCATGAAGAAAAACTCTAATTGACTAAATAAAAAAATCGTGATTATTAAACTAAAATCAATTATTTTTTTTTCAAAAAACCTCTTTTTTTTAAACAAAAGTCCCTTAATGGATAAAAGTTTGGACACACCTGTCATATATTGTTACAATGAAAATGTATGAACATATTCGTTAATGATAACAAAGTACTAGTAAAAAAAAGAACTTTCTCTCTATATATTTCAATATAGGTAAGAGAAAAGAAAAAAAAATTTTGAAATCAAGCAACCGGCTGTGTAGAAAACACAGCCAACACCACATTTTTTAATAAATGATTTTTTATTTTGTTTTGTTCTTTTTTTTTCTTTGTTGAAAATATATTTTTTATTCGAAACCAATGTCATTATTATTACGTGATTCCTAAAGGAAAATAACTCTAGCTTTACATATTCTCAATTAACTCGTAATGTCGCGAACTACCTGTATATAATTTCTTTATTAGATTTCGGATATAATATATTTTTCAATCAAGATACAATTCATTCAATTTTATTAGACGACAAAGAGAACAAAGAAAGTGAAAACATGAACTTTGTTGAAAGGGTCACCTGTTCACAATTAGTATGTCTCTATTTTAATACCCACACGCTATGAGACTATTAATTGCATCAAAAAATAGAACAAATATGACGTTGAAAGAATATTTAATAATAGGGATAAAAAATAATCCGGAAATCAATACAGATTTATTAAATATCAAGTGAGAACTACATTTTTATATAATTAATTAGAAAACTATCAATATTTTTTGAAATCCCTTTACCAGGGTTTCCGTTTATTTTACCGAGATGCTTTCGTGTCGGCAGTCACACACACCTCAAACCTAACCGGAATCTACTGGCACCCCGTGAAATTAAATCATTTCCTATCTCTAACTTCTCCTGTGTTATCTTCTTCTTCTTTCTTCTTTTCTTTCTTTTATATAGGCCTATATAATTCTTCTGTACGTGTGAATGTGACGGAACTCCTCCTAAACGACTGAACAGATTTTGATGAAATTTTTTGTGTATGTTTGTGAGACTCCCGGACAGGTTTTGTTTCACAAATAACAATAAGTCAATGAGTAATTAACCGTTAAAATAAGAAAAAAATAAAAATTAGGAGAAATAGTTGCCATTGTAAGAAAATATAAATATTTTCCCATGTTTACGATTTTTCATTTATTTACATTTTGAATTTTAAAATATCGGCGTAAATTTTTTGTCTGTGTACCGGGAGAGTCCCGGAAAGGATATGATTCACAAAAAATCTTAAGTTCATTAATAATTAACCGTTAAAATAATCTCTATATATAAAAATGAAAAGGGAAAATGTAAGGCAAGGGGGTCCAGTAGGCTAGTATTGATATATATTTCTAGCTAATAAACCAATCCTTATTTCTATCTACACTGTTAAAAAAATCTTAATATTAGTGTCTTTTGGAATATTATTTTTTTTTTTTTAAACATTCACACTTTTTTCTCATTCACACTCACACTCACACATACATTCACACGGTCTTTTCGGCAACTCAGGCCATTTAAGACTTTAAACGATAACCGTTATTGATAATATACACATATTAGGGGTCCAGGCATTCCCTATTTAAGCCATCTTTTGGAATACTAAATTTAAAAAACTACTATGGATTTATCTAATAAACTAGCGGATTTGTTTACATTCATAGAATACACAACTGCAAAGAATACTTAAATATTTCTCTATACATTTCCTATGGGAGAATCGTAACTTTAGGAATTAATAACTCAAAAAGTTATAGGAATTTCTGGACCCGAGTATTTTTCCGGGACTCTCTATAACGTCCTCTATAAGACTGCAAAATTTCGTTTCAAAATTCCAACGGGAAGTTGGTCAAACAGAGGGTGTCAGACGGACATACGGACGGACAGACGGCACACACACTCACAGCAACTCCCTCTCCTATTGAATAGTAATATCTTATTCAAATGAATAGATCTCGAAGACTATTTCATTTAAAATTTAAGTTTCTTCCTTCTTTAACGAATGATTGAGAATACACTCCATTTGATGGAAAATAGAGATTTTATTTAAAAAAAAAAAAAAGATATTGTTGTTTTAGGAAGTTATTGGGTTCTATTTTAGAGAAAAAGAGAGAGAGAAGCCTGAGTTCAATGATTCGGAAGTGAATTAGACAGCTCCTTAACGAGAATCGGATGAAACAAGAGAGAGAGAGAGAGAGAGGGGGGGGGGGAAGCGGCAAGAAAATAAGAAATTCTCACCTGAGGACCGGAAGAAGAGCAGAAGCAGAAACAGCGGCCAGGGTCGGGGCGGGGGCATGGCGGGCCCCCAGCTCCTTTAAACTGCTAACCAGCCAGGTGGTGAAGGCCCCCACGGCCCCACCGCATCTGGAACAAATAACCAAAGGCCATTAATGGTCAAGCAATTAACCTTAACATGTTGATGTCAGTTGCCATCTCCCACGCGCTATCATCAAATAAAAAAAAATAAAATAAAATCAATATAACTTCCGTATTATTTTCTTCCTACACAAATTAAAGATTTATTCCTGGTTCTATACTTTCATTAGTTTTTAAATTATTGCTTTAAAATATACTCAACTATTTTCACCTTTTATATATATAACTAGACGAGCCGCCCGCCATCGGCGGACCTTCGCCTTTTCTTAATTATGAGAAACCGTGTCGCCCGCCGCAGGCGCTACCAATTACGCCAGGGAGGCTTGGCCCCAGCCAGTTGGCTCGGGCCCGCCTGCGGCGGACCCTACTATTCCAATCCAGTGCCTGCTTGAGGATTTGCATTCATAGAATACATAAATGCAAAGAATAAATAAAAATTTCTCTATACATTTCCTATGGGAGAAATCGTAACTAGGAATTAATAACTCATAAAGTTATAGGGATTTCGGAATAGTTGTCTCTAATCCCTAGGTCGTCTTTAAGCATATACAATTTGGTCCCGAAATTCCAACGGGAAGTTGCCCAAATAGAGCGTTAAACACAGACAGACGACGGACATTAGCGAATTATATAAATAGATTCGCTATTGTCCGTCTATCTGTCAGTCACTTTCTTTTTTTTTAAACACTCACACTTTTTCCCATTCACACACACAACCACACTTCTATCGTCTTTTTGTCAACTTAGGTCATTTGCCCCCGGGCTTGCTGTAGTTGGTAGAGTGCCTACCTTCTATACCGAACGTCTCGGGATCGGACCCCATGCAGTATTTTATTTAAGCCATTTGGATACCAAATGGCTTAAATAAGAATGCCTGGGCCCCCAATAGATTATTAGGGGTATTCATGATTTTGTGTTTTGTCCTAAATGTCCTAAATCGTAAACAGTTTAGCACAAAAGTTAACGAACGGACCAAAAATAAATTTGTCCTATGTCGTATTTGATGACTATCGGTGAGATCGAACAACATTCATAACCTACTAAAAGTCTTTTTCTTTTTAAAATTGTCTCACATTTCTCATTCATTTTTATTTTTAAATAAATAAATAAGAGAAACAAACAAAACAACACACTAAACACTTGAAAACAAAACACAAACTGCACAAACACTTTTTAGGTTAGAAAAACTTTGACATTTCTAAAGGCGGGAATCGATTTACAACATACGACACCGATATAAGAGATCTGTGGCCGTCGTATGTACTATTTAGCAATACGAGAGGTAAATGTCGTATATCGTATACTCAAATAAGACATAGGAGACTTTTAAGACGATAGGACGTATATACAAGATCATGAATACCCCTATTATCTCATATATAACGGCTATCGTAAAATCTTATATGGTTTAAGTTGCCGAAAGGACTGTGCGAATGTGTGTGTGAGTGTGAGTGAGAAAAAAAAACTTAGGCCATTTAAGACTTTTACGATAACCGTTATTATGAATATATATTGGCGTCTAGGCATTCTTATTTGGTATCCAAATCAGCGGACTGCCTGGGATCCGAACCCTCGACCAGGCAGGCGCGCTACCAACTAATCCAAGCCCGAGGGCACTCTTTTTGTTTTAGTATACTTAAGAAAACTATTTTCATCCCGAAATTCCTATAACTTTTGAGTTATTAATTCGTAAAGTTACGATTTCTCCCATTGGAAATGCATTTATGTATTCTGTGAATGTAAACAATTCCTCAAGCATGCATGCACTGGCCGAAGGCGGGCGGCACGGCTAGTATTTAATTAAATATGATAAAAATGATTTATTTATTTAACATTCGCTATTTGAATGAATCAATTATTTATTTATTCTTATTTGTTTATTTAAACTCATTTATGAATAAAAAAAAAAATCTATACACTTCAATTCTTTTCAAAGAATCCATCAGGTTTTTTTTATTTTGCACGGAAGTAATGAATATTAGAATAGAATGAAAGTAGCTGCGAATGATAAAATTTTGATACATACAAAGTGGGAGGAGAGTTGATGTCAAGTAGAAAGAAAAGAATTTCAACAAGAGAGAATGAAAGAAAAGAATGTGTTTGTTTCATTCATTTGATAGGAAGCCAATTTTCTTTGATAGGTAACAAACAAATGGGATTCAAAGAAATGAAAATAAAAATAAAAAAAATAACGATATATTATGTGAAAGAATGCAATTTGAACTCCTGACCCGAGCACACAGTTATGTATATATCACATATTTATTCTTAAGAGCAAGTACTCGTTTCCTTTTTAACTGTTTCGGCCCACCTCAACAGCCATCCTCAGAACTGGAAAAAATATACATAGAAGGTCTATTACAATTGAATGTGTGTCTGGAAGATTATATAAGTTAGAATTTTAAAATTTTACAGTTGAAGCGAAAAACTGAAGTTGCTCATGTTAAGAAACTAAAGTCACACATATGACCTTCTTCCATTTTTTGACTAAAAAAATTAATGTGTTAACCTACCAGGGAATTACATTAGAAAAAGGATTTTAAAAACAAGTAAAACACTATTTCAACACTATTATTTATTACTATTATTTATATTGAATTATTTATCAATTACATAAAATTAAATTTATAAAATGTATGTTATGTTTATGTATCTCTTTCCAGCATTTCGTAAAGATTTTAGTTTTTTGTCCTTCCACTTATCTATGTTAAGGTGCGCGTCTCGGGGTGCTAATTTTGGGACTTTCCAGCGGCCACAATTTTGAAGCTATCGACCTCAAATTTTTTTAAAATTAAAGCTATTTAAAATATCTACAAATAATAGGAGCCCTTTTTTTAATTTTCAAAAAAAAAAAAAAAAATTTTAGGTTAATTGCATTAAATAAAAGATATTTAAAAAAAAGGAGCTCTATAAGTTGTAGATAATTAAATTAGTAATCATTGTGTTAAAGAATAATTAATCTTTTGCCTTTAATTAATTAGCTGGAAAGTCTAGAATGAAATGGAACAAGTTACGTGTATTCCAATGGGGGAACACTAACGCCATCTCGTGCCGCCTCGAGTCAATCGTGTTTTAACGGTTTTCCGAGACGCGCACCTTAAGTGAACGTTTCTTTCCACTGCACAAGTTTTTAGATTCATGAATAGATAAATTAATGTTATCAATAACACGATAAATAAAAAGAAATATACACAACGAATCACAACGTGAACTGTGACTACACAGTAACGCTATTAACATATGCCCTTATTCCGTTTGTTTATTTGAGTATTGTACTCTGCTGACCTCTAATGGTGGTTTTGAACACTAAAGCCACTACCAACTGTTGAGCCAAGTCCCATTTTACCTTCATCCATAAAAAAACACAATATTTGAAAAATGTAACATATGCCCTTCTTCCAGACACACATTCAAATAGTGTTTTACTTGTCTTTAAAATCCTTTTTCTAATGTAATTTGGTGGTTTAACACATTAATTTTTTTAGTCAAAAAATGGAAGAAGGTCATGTGTGTGACTTTTGCAATTAATTAGTTCCTTAACATGAGCAACTTCAGTTTTTAGCTTCTCCTGTAAAACTTTAAAATTGTAACTTATGCCCTTCTTCCAGACACCCATTCCATTAGTCAAAATATGATTATAAACTTGTACTATTATTGTAAAATTTATATATATACCTATATATATATAAATAGTTTATGAATATCCCTTGGAAATTTTTAACAGTGTAGAGTGTCTTTACCAGGACAGTAATCCCTGTTGCCCAAAACCTCCAGAAAGAGCTCCCAGGACAATTAATGGCCTGCATATAGAAAAATTTTTAAATGAGAAAATATTCAAAATCCCTTTCTTTTGTCAATATTAGTTCTATTGGATAGTGAAATTTGCTTTATTTTATTTTATTTTATTTTTTTTTTCCAACGAGAAAATCAATTTACATTTTGATGCATGAAATGAAAAAAATTGATTAAAAATAAAAGCTTCCTACGTTTGGGGGAAAAAAAGATTAGATTGAAGGTATTTTCTTACATATACGTTAGCATAATTAATGAATTTGACTGAGAGAGAGGAGAGAGAGAGTGAAATGGAATGAATCTGAATGGCTGACGCCGGCGATGCTTTAACCAGATAAGAATTCCAAGATTTGAATCCTGATAAAAGCTACTCCTTTGGATGCAAATCCTAACAATAATATCCTATGACGATGAAACGTTCGTTGTATTATAAGAGAGATAAGAAGAGTAATGAGATAAGAAGTGGAAAGCTAAATCCAATATAGGCTTACTGTTAGATCTACAGTAGAGTGTTTTTATTGAATAAATCGCAAAGTTTGATAAGCAACAAGATAAATAAACATTCTTATTATATTTATAGGCCTATAGTACAACGCAGAACACCTTCGGCGGTCAAATTATTCTATTCAATATTTTGTGTGTTGTGTGACCAGTCACACCAGATTTTATAAATTTATATCTCTGGAAAAGATTTTTTTAAATTATTGGATTTATGTCGATTATTCGATGTCGAGATTTTCATGATGTCTGTGTGTTCAATTTAAAACATGAAGAAATTTAGCTACGAGGTTGAAATTTTAACCCCAAAACGTGATAAGCTATTAAACAAAATAGGTCTAAGAGTACTAGTACTCTTCCATAGTACTTTTCCAGTTTTTTTTTTTTTTTATTTTCTCAAAATTCGCTCTATAGATTTTGATTTAAATTCATAAATCAATTATTTTTTTAGATACTCGAGCGCTCGGGCTTCTGTTTAAAGCCAACTAACTCAAAGCCCATTGGAAAGTAACAAGTGGAATGTATAATATACTGTACTGTACGAACATTCCCTGGCCAATTTATTAAACCCACTGCGATTTTTTACTAAAATATGTAATAATTACTTATTAACTACTATATTTGATGCAATTACTCGTAAAATGTATCATGTTTATTTATAATACTTATTGTTTTATTGGGATATCATTTTTTTTATATGACATGAAATAAGGCGCAGAGTAGAGCGTACAGGTACGAACCTATTCAGTCGCGTTCTCGTGGTCGTGCTATTGTTGCTTTCTTCGCTTTCTTTAGTTTGGTAAAAATCGGCTTTCGTCCGCATTTATTCTTTCTTATTGGGCCCAATTCTTCGGTATCAATTTTCTTCTTTATGAGCCTCACTGTAGCCTCTGACACTTTCAATATTTGTGAAATTTAACGGTTGGAATACAATCCCGTGTTCACGAGGGCTTTGACCTCAGTTGTTTTACGTGGTGAAATATCTCCTTTTTTTTACCCCTGTTCAATTGTATAAATTAGTAATATCTGGTTGTAAAAACAAAGTCAATAAGTGGTTTGTTAAGTCAATAAATAATACGAAATTAGTAAAGAAAGCGAAGAAAGCAACAATAGCACGTCCACGAGAACGCGACTGAATAGGTTCGTACCTGTACGCTCCACTCTGCTCTCAATTTCATCTCATATATGAATAAAATCCGCATGTGTGTGTGAGCGGAGGGGAGCTCTAGTTGCGGAAGGGGCAGGGCCTTCGGCTCTGGCTTTGAACGATCTCTTCTGGTTGTCTATTTGCAGGCGTTCCCAGTTACAAGCATCTTATTCAAAAAATTTTTTAATATTAGGAAACTTAAGCATTTGAATGATTAGATCTTTCTTTTATCGAGGACTGGTGCCTGAAAGCGGGCCAATAATAAATTTATTTATTTTAAACTATAATCTATTCAAATTTTTGATCATTCAGAGAATTGAACAAATCACAACTCCTTCGAACTTGCACAAATTTTGTCGCTGATCTCAGGAACAGGAGTATTCAAAATATTTACTAAATTTAATAGAAATTATATTGATTTTCCCTTAAAGAGAGAGATTGCATTACTTTAAATATTTCAATCCTTGATCTCGATTGCTTACAATAAACATTACTAAACCTTTCATGTTAAAACAAGCCACATTTGAGTATAAATTAATTATTTTAAAACATTTCCAGCATCTCGGTCGGTCGTTCTCTCTCACCTTTGACCTTTATATTAGAAGGGCGAAAAGCTTTATCGTTTCCGCAACAGTTTATGACTTTGAGCCCTCTTTCTTTTTTTATGAGAAAGTTTGTTTCTCTTCTAATTTGATAATGATGTTTGACATTTGCTTTTGGTTGATACTGAAGAGCCAGGAGAAGTTAAAAAAACAACAGAAATACATAAGAAAAAAAAAAAGTAGCCTAAAAAACGTCTCCCGGTACTCAGTGATTTCTTAAGACACGTGATTTTGAAAAGTTTGCTTCGTAAGATTCCTAAAAGTTTTTTGTGAACCTATTATGTTTCGATTCTTAATTAAATTCTTTTTAATTTAGTATCATAGCTCATTTTAAATTGCATTAATTTGGCATGACCATAACTAGTTTGATTGAAATCTTGTTACCAATTATGGTCACCTCCCTAACCAAAATTAAATTTTATCATTAGTTGATTTTAGAGTTTTTTTTTTTTAATATTTTTTTTTTAACACACTTTTTTCTCATTCACACTCACACATACATACACACAGTCTTTTCGGCAACTTAGGCCTTTTAAGAATTTACGATATCCGTTATAGATTAATATACATATCAGGCATTCTTATTTAAGCCATTTGGTATCCAAATGGCTTAAATAAAATCATCGGACTGCCCGGGGTCCGAACCCCGTTTTGGTATACGAGCATAAATATTTAAAAACGTATCATTTGCTCTTGGAAAAATTAAATTTGAATCAGTGCTACTAGTATTGGTAAATGAAGAAATTTTCGGATTCGGTATGAAATTCCTTCAAAGTACAAGTACAAATGCACACAATACATTTGCATTTATCACAAAATATTTATTTATTTTTTTCTAAATGTAAAGAGATGTATTGAATATTGCTCAAATGTTTTTTTTTTTTTTTTTTTTTTTTTGCATTCAGGACTTGTAAGAATCTCATTGCCCTCGGGGCATGGCGTAGAGGTTAGCGTGCTAACCTCGTATACCAAACGTCGCGGGTTCGGACCCCAGGCAGTCCGATGATTTTATTTAAGGCATTTGGATACCAAATGGCTTAAATAAGAATGCCTGGACCCTAAATAATAAATATTCATAACGATTATCGTCAAAAGTCTTAAATGGCCTGAGTTGCCGAGAAGACTGTATGAATGTGTGTGTAATTGGAAGTGTGAATGAGAAAAAAAAGTGTGAATGTTAAAAAAAAAAAAAAAAAAAAGAATCTCATTATTGGTGCCTAAATTGGAAAAACTTAATTATTTAATTTAATTATTATTTATTTATTAAATTTAATTAAAATTTTCTAAAACTTTAACCTCTTGAAGCACTTCCAAACCTAATATTTCTCTATATTTCAAACCAGTGGCGTAACGTTTTTTAGCGGGGCCTCCCCCCCCCCCGGCAACCTTTTTTTCGGGTCCCATTATTAGACCTTACAAAAAATATTTTTAAAATACCGTATATCCCTGAACCCTGAGGGCCCCAGGCCCTCTCAAAGAGAAATTTTCATTATTTTTTTTCGGTGCCCTGAGGAGATACAATTTTTTAGCCCGGCCCGGCCAGTGGGCTCCCCAAGGTCCGGGGCCCTCCCGCATCGCGGGCTTTGCGGGGGTATACGTTACGCCACTGTTTCAAACACTCGCATTTTTTTAGGGTGTGGCAACCAAAATAAACTCGAAGACTTTAAATCATTTTCTATTGACATTTAATTTTTACTGATGTACAAAGTTTGCGCTTGATCAAACTGAATGTATATTCATTCTCAACACTCCTAGAATTAAATTTCCTTCAATAAAAACGTTTATGCATTGAAAAGGCTCTAGATTACATCCCATATTAGTTACTAGCTAATATTACAATAGGTAGATTGATATGCATCTTGATCTATTGTGCTCCATTCTCTCCCTCTCCGAAACTAATGCCTCAGGAGAGGATCAATCTAGGAATGGTCTATTGCTCATCCCTCAGGCACTTGGTGCCTATTAACTGGAGGGCTTTTGCTTCTGGTCAATAGCTAATCCAAAGCAAATAATTTAATATTAATAACACCTTTTATTTGTTTCTTTATTTTTATTAAAAATTACAATTTTTTGTTTAAGTACACTTTGTTACAATCGGTTGAGAAGCGCATTCTCTCGCTTTATCAGAATTTTTTTTTTCATTAAGTACTACATATAAACAATTTTTTCTTACAAATCGGTGAGAGAAAGGCCGTACACTCCCCTTGTAAGTTTATTAAGGCGGAATAGGACCCAAGGTGTTACGCATGATTTTCCCGATAAGAGGGCGTAGTGTGTCATAAAAAGTGTGCCCAAAAAATCCAGTAATTCAAAAATTTGCCAAGAGATGTCAGAATGGTAGCTAATAATATTTAATGCATTTGGTTGATTTTCATTGATCTTTAAACAATAAATACTTTATAAATGTTATTATATATTATGTATCTTTTATAAAAGCATAAAAATATATAAATATAGG
>JAKCPI010029633.1:0-11370 GCA_023213315.1 Euborellia annulipes | reverse complement strand
CCACTCCTACGAAAAAAGGATAGTTTTGGCCGATTTTTTTCGATTTCAAGCCACTGTGCGTCTCTTGCCTTAAAATAAATATAACTAACAGCTGATGTTTAAGGATTCAAAGTATTTAAGAATTAAAATATCTAACTATATCTGGTCTCATTTATTTTATTGAGAGATACTTTGGTAATATTGTCTGACTGTTTGTTTAATATTAATTTTTTTTTTCTCTTTATATTTTTTTTTTTATAATTCTTTTATCTGCCCAAAAAACAAATATAAACTTGAAAGGTGTGAAATTATTATTTTTACAGAGAAAGAATTTTTCTAAGAAGAGAGAGGAAGGGGAGTGAGTCGCTTGGCGCCTTTGATCAAGAGCAATAATCAGAGAGGAGGGGAGGGGTCTCGCCACCCACGACCCTCCCTCTCTTTGGTCGAATTAAGATCGGGAAATAATTAATATGGAAAAGAAATAAAACTATGCAACTTCTATACTCTATAACTCGGAAACCGCTTATCCAAATCGCATCGGATTTTTGTAATGAGTTTAGAATTTCTAGAGAATATTCATAACAGATTAAAATTTAATATTTTCCAATCTATTTTTTATTATTATCCCACCATCCTTAAAACTAATTAAAAAGGAACAAAAAGGATCATCGTTCTATACTCTGTGAATTTTTCTCTATTTTTATATAAAATTTCAAGCCTTTTAGCTTTGACGATTTCGTTATATTAGCGCTCTAAAGACTTTAGAAAAATACTCCAAAATTCCCTCCATCCATTAAAGAATTCAGATGAGAGAAAAAAAATCATCGATCTATTTTACATCTTGGATTTTAGTCGTATCTATCTGCAAAAGTTAAATATACTTCTGATGAATATAGGGGACAGCCTGGTGGATTTATTGAGAAGGATGAAGATAAATAAAAATCTGGAGACGATTTTCATGCCAAGCGGGAGGAGATAATCCAATTAAATAATTGGAGTCAACGTTTCGGAGTCCAAACGACTCCTTCTTCAGGACCTTCAGGAGTCGTTTGGACTCCAAAACGTTGACTCATAGCGGGAAGGAGATGATTCAATTAAATTGACCTGAAAATCGTCTCCATTTTTACTTTTTTTATTTATCTTCATCCTTCTCAATGAGTTCCAAATTAAATCTAGATTTAATTGAGGTGTATAGCTGATAATACGATTTATTTAAGGTTCAGAAAATCTCCAATGAGCAACGCAGCTAGTCGTTTTTTCAATTTTTTATTTAAATGTAAAGTGCCAGGGCCAACGTTTCGGTCGCCAATGTTGGCCCTGGCACTTTACATTTAAATAAAAATTGAAAAAACCTCTAGCTGCATTGCTCTTTGGAGATTTCCTGAACCTTAAATAAATTAAATCTAGATAGGCCTAAAAAACTTTTTTGAAATCTTGGTTGCTGCTGTTTCCTCCTGCTGGCTCGAGAGCCCTGTATAAGTAGATAATGCACCAGCTACGCATAGGTTAAAGCTCCTGAAAAAGGAGATGTATAGCCTCGAAACGTTGTTTCCATTAAATTGTTTTGAAAGCAACTTAATTAAGAGAAATTTCAAAAAATCTGGTGTGACTGGTCGCACGCCACACAACTTTCTCTTATCTTCGGTAATCGAAAGTTGTGTTATGTGCTTGTCACACCATATTTTTTGTGTCGAGATATGATTAGTTCCGACAGTACGTTACATTTGAATTTCAAGATGTAAAATTTATAAGTTTGGGAAAATATTTTTTATATTTTGTTACTATGACAACCATTTCTCCTCTTTCCTATGAAGTACAAGAGTAAAGTAGTCTTCAGAAGATTTCAATGGCAAAATCAGAATATACATTTTAAAGAACATCTAAAAACTAATTTTTTTTTTTTTTATTTTTAAAAAAAACATTCACACTTTTTTCTCATTCACACTCACACTCACACACACATTCACACTGTCTTTTCGGCAGCTCAGGCCATATAAGACATTTACGATAACCGTTATTTATGAATTTATATATATTAGGGTCCAGGCATTTTTTTATTTAAGCCATCTGGTATCCAGATGGCTTAAATAAAATCATCGGACTGCCTGGGGTCCGAACCCGCGACGTTTGGTATATGAGGTTAGCACGCTAACCTCTACACCACGCCCCGTGGGCTCTAAAAACTAATTGATTTTTGAATTTTAATCAAAATCGTTGAAGCGAATTTTGGAAAATGGACAAAGACTAATAAAACTCCATCAGTAAAGTACAAGTACTTTTTGGCCGATTTTGATTAAAAGCTTATTTTCAAGCTCCAGGAGCGTGTCTAACTTAAATATAAAATTCCAACCTCGTAGCTCAATTCCTTCATGCTTAAAATTGAACACAGACAGACGGCAAAACGTGTATATCCATCAAAATCTCTACATCGAATTTTTTACATGAATTCAATACTTTCTATATATATTAACATATATATAGAGGTAAGAGAAAGTAAAAACAAACTTTTTACATAACATAATTAAGTATAAATAATACTGTTTAGGTAAATACGTAGTATACGTTTAAATAGATAGATGCAAAGCAAAGAGTATTTACTAGTTTGCCTTGGTATATTTAATGTCCGGAAGGATTAAGGTTTCAGAATGGTGGGTTAGAATTCGACATGAATCCGATCAAATACTTCAATCATGCTCGCAAATCCGCTTAGTTGGCTCAAGTATCCTCGACAGGCGTTTAGATGGAGGATTCAATTTTAGACCAGCAATTAATAAACCTGCCCGAGAGAGAGAGAAGCAAGGAATAGGGTGATAAAATAAATCAATCCCTTTCCCTCTTCTCTCTCTCTCTCTCCCTTTATATATATTAAATACAAATCAAAGTGAAATATATTGTCATTGTCTTATCTTTAAAAAGTAAAAATGATCTACTAACCTGCAACGATCATGAGTGCACTTTTGATGACAGTGTGGAAGAGAGGAGCGTCGGCTGAAACCTCGCATTTGTAAAAGGCAGTGGAGTCTCTTTGAACATCACGTAATGTCACTTCTTTGGCATTCGATTGAGACAGCTGAAACAAGAAAAAGAAATTATTACTAAAATATAAGTGATATGACTGTCTTCAGATCAGAACTGTGATATGATAAGACATCAGCCAGTAAGTTCGTATGTTTTTTGTTGGTAAGGCCAAACGCTCCATGGCTCCCGAGAATCGAACCCAGGATCTCCAGCCTTCCCGGGACATCGGTGTGCTATGCATTGCACCAGGCCTGCTCTAATACACTATTGTAAGCAGTAGTGTAGAAGTCTGTCCCTCTACTGGTTTAAAAAACGGCCGCGAAGAGATAATTTTTTTTTAATGAATCTCACTTTGTTAGTAACTTGCACGATTAATTCGCATATAAGGGGAAGTGAGTTTTGTTCGTGTAGGTCGAGGGTCCGGTGGCATGGTGCAATGGCCAGCACACCGATCCCGGAAAGGCTGGAGATCCTGGGTTTAATTCCTGGGGGCCTTGGGGCGTTTGGCCTCACCAACAAAAAACATACTCATGGTCTTGTTAAATATATCTATGACTCAGTTAAAGTCCGAATCGAGGCATTTTGAATACTAATATCTTATTCAAATATATAGATCTCGATAAATATTTAATCAGCCAGTAAGTTTAGCCTCGATCAAAGAGAACCAAATTAAAATATGTTCGAATTATTAGAAAAACTAAATAATTAAAAATATTTTTTGTATTAACGTAAAATCAGCGACTGTTGTAAATATGAAGGAATGTTGGGGCATTAGGCAGCCAAATAAAAATCTCTCTATTTCCTAAACCAATACGTTGTTGTGCGTTGTTGTTGTTGTTGTTGTTGTCCTCCGGGATGCCCGTTGTCGTCGCTGGTTCGCTGGTCGTTGGTGAGGAAGGGAGTTTTAGGGTATTCAAAAGACGTGTTGTGATAATTTGGGTTTTATTCAAAATGTAATATGGTACAGCGACGGATCCCAGAGTTGCGTAGTGACGAGCTCCAGGTTTGCGGGTAAACGGCCCGGGCTCCGGGTCGTCCATTCGTATTTACTCGAGATCAAAATCCATGAGTCGGCTAAAGAGTTAGGTTGGACGTGTTTTTCATTCGAATGTATAAATTTGCAATCTTACTTTATTTAATTTAGCTGAATAGATCAAAAGTATAATTTCCAAATTAAACAATTTTGCTCAGGCTAATTCTTGACCTTTGGTCTCGCAACCCCATAACAACGTTTCGGACTACTTTTTTGTCCATCATCATTCTTTTAATTTTTAATGAAATAAAGGTGTGTCCAAAGATGTACATAATTATTTATGATCATGTAATAAAACCATGTATTCTTATGTTTTTATAGTTTCGGATTTTAAGGAAATAGAGATTTTTATTTGGCTGCCTCAAATGGAAAATGGAGGATTTCTTCATATTGTTGGTTTTGTTTATACAATTTTGTCGTTTTACACCCAAGGCCAAAGTATGAAGTCAACTGCAATTTTTTTTAAAAGTATTTTTCTGCATTTATGGCCATTTAGACCCCGTCTCTATTTATTTAAATTGATTGATAGCCAATTAAATTTAAATAAATTTTTCTTGCTTGAAACGGAATGCGAACCCGCGACCCTTGGTACAAATGTTCAGCATGGTAACCACTACACCAAGGCTAAGAACAAAATATAATATATTTTCAATGAATATAAAATCAGCTGACCCTACAAAAAAATGTCACTTTTTTATTAGACTTCTAGAAAGAATATCAATTTATAAACGAAGCGAAGTATTGGGAATTTCTTTTCTTTTTTTTTATCGAGTAAAGAAATATTCCAAATTAAGTTTATTTTTTAATATTTCTCTTGTCTCTAATAAACCTCGCTATATAGGCTTCTGAAAATTTAATAGAAACCATGAATATATAGACTAAAGAAAAGTTAATTTTTTCTCTTTCCTTCTTATCTTTATAAATAAAAAAAATGGGAAGTCGTCAAAAAATTCAAAACAAAGAATTCTTATTTGCGAATAAAATTGTTTTTGGCATTGTTTAATCTTGATTTGAGGAATAACTAAAGGAAAAAAATCTGGTGTGACTGGCGCACAGCACACAACTTTCTCTTACCTTCGGTAATCGAAAGTTGTGTACTGTGCTTGTCACACCAGATTTTTTGTGTCGACATGTATTTAGTTTCCGACAGTAGGGTACAATTGAATTCAAGATGTAAAATTTATAAGTATGGGAAAATATTTATATTTTGTTACTATGGCAACCATTTCATCTTCCCTATGAAATACAAGAGTAAAGTGGTCTTCAGAAGATTTCAATTGCAAAATGAGAATATACATTTGAAAGAGCATCTGAAAAATAATTGATTTTTGAATTTTAAAAAAAATC
The DNA here is from genome assembly GCA_023213315.1 of Euborellia annulipes. Classification (NCBI taxonomy): domain Eukaryota; kingdom Metazoa; phylum Arthropoda; class Insecta; order Dermaptera; family Anisolabididae; genus Euborellia; species Euborellia annulipes. Next base: position 5,993 of record JAKCPI010029633.1, on the reverse strand, counting down.
GTTGGAGCAAATTTTGAGAAAATCGAAAAAAACTGAAAAAGTGCATCAGTAAAGTACTAGTAATCTTTGGCCGATTTTGATTAAAAGCTTATTTTTCCGGTCCCGGGGGTGTTTAACTTAAATATAAAATTTCAGCCTCATAGCTCAATTCCTTCATCCTTAAAATTGAACACACACCCACCCACCCACCCACCCACCCACAGACAGACCATGTCGCGAAAACCACTTTTTTGGATTCAGGGGACCTCAAAACGTGAAGATCCATCAAAATCTCGACATCGAATTTTTGACATGAAACCAATACTTTCTCTCTATATATATATTACATATATACATAGGTAAGAGAAAGTAAAAAAATATAAAGACATCCGCAAAGAGGTAAAAAATATATTCTAAAACTGTACATTTTATAGTATTATTTATTAAAATTAAAGGTTTAATTTATAAATGATTATAAATGATTTAAGAGTTTATAAACATAAAATAAAAATATTTTCTAAAATAATACCCTAAATGTTGTTTGAAATATTAATTATGGTTAACACAGTTTTTTGTAGTTTTTTTTATTGAACTCTATCGGGTGTTGTGACTAATGAAACTCTGTTTCTTTGTTAACCTTTCGTTAGTCGCAGCTAACACTTTCAACAAATATTATACGGCAAGCGTGCGCGTATCTGTGAGCTACAAAAATCTTAGTATTTCAGAGGAATTTTTATTTACCATTAATTTTAATCCGATAATTCTGGTTGCCACCCATACTGAGCAAGTAAAATACCAGTATTCTTAGACTTGAGTGATTACTACTCGAATTATTAATAATATACATGAAGGGCACATTTAACTATTTTCTAAGGGCCGGTTGCTTCACTTATCTAGTTCTAGTCAACTAGTAAACTTATCCGACAGATGGCAAATCATTGATAAAATATCCAAGCACACTCTCAACCTCTGAGTTTAAAAAATTAGTTTTTTTCACATACATAGATAGCTATCTGAGGTATAAGTAAAGTTTTGTGAAGTAAGCAAATTAATAAAGGCCTAATTTTTAAAAATGTAAACATTTCTAAAATAAAAAAGGCTTGTGTTTCTAATTTCACCCTTTAGTTAAGCCTTAACTGAACTTAGTGTCTTGGCTAGTTAACTACTAACTGGGCTAAGGGGGGGGGGGGTAAAGGGGATAATTACCCCACTTCTTCTCCAGAGATTTGAAAATAATATTTTTCTTGAAAATTAAATTTCATTTTTAATAAAATTCTAAAAATTAATACTTAAAATTTTGATTTGTACATATAATTTTACTTTCTCAAACTGTAATATTGCGATTAAGTCAAATATTCGTTGATGAGGGAATCGAAGGATGTTGATGAAAATACTCGTTTTGAGGATCCCCGATTCCAAAAAAATGGGACTCTCAAAATGCTCTATCGGGGTGTGTGTTCAAATCTATATATTTCGACACAAAAATTAAGCCAGAGAATACAAATTTAAATTACAAAAAATACAAGAAAATTGGGTGATGTGCGCCCAATCACACCAGGCAAAAAATTACTCTCCTCCCCTTCCCCACGAAAAATTGCCCTTGATCTGGGCTATTATTTAATCATTTGATTTGTCTAACTAGATGTGAAAAGAATCGAAAGTCACAGTCAAGTAGCTTATCCTTGTTAATTAGAAGTGAAACAACCGCCCCTTAATATTGATCGGTTCCAAATATATCCCTCTTCATTAATATAATAAATATGTCTAATATTTGAAGTCAGTTCAAATCAAAATGTTTTTTTTTTTATTTAAGAGACATTAACGCAATCACCACACTAACATCCACCACAACAACAGGTTGTGACCAAGAGAGAGAGAGAGAGCAACGAAAAGTTTTCGCCGCGTTCTGAATGTTTAATGTTTGCCCGTTTGCAATGCAAAGTGGTTTTGTTATTGCTGCTGCTGCTGCCGGGTGATAAGTTAGCAAAGGCCCAGGCCCTTGCCCTTTTACCCTGAGGGCTATCGGAAATCCTACCTCTAATTCAACACGTCCTATTTTTACTGAATATTATCTTGTTTTAATGTAAAACACACAGAGAAGTTGCTGGTGGTAAGTAAGGCTGCCAGTGATTAACACTCAACTTAACAAAAACAACAACAGCGATATCTTAGTTTATTTAAAATGAAATGAAAATATATCATCATAACCAGGAGAAATATCATCAAGCTCTCCGAAATTTTATTTAGCTACATGTATTTGTATAGGCAGGCCGAAATTCGTTTGGGACCGGTAGTTGGAAGAAAATAAATTTTCAAAAAATTAATGAAACTTTTACCTTTGAAAGGTTTTTTTAAACAAAATATGTCAAAGAATATATTACTTTCTCTTAACTCTATATATATATTAACATATAGAGAGAGAAATGTTGGATTCATGTCGAGATTTTGATGGGTATACACGTTTTGAGGTCCCCTGAATCCAAAAAATGTGGTTTTCGCGACATGGTCTGTTTGCCTGTGTGTGTGTGTGTGTGTGTTCAATTTTAAGAATGAAGGAATTGATCTATGAGGCTGAAATTTTATATTTAAGTTAGACATGCCCAAGCTTTTAAACAAAATCGGCCAAAAGTACTAGTACTTTACTGACGTACTTTTTCAGTTTTTTTTTTTCGATTTTTTCAAAATTCACTCCAACGATTTTGATTAAAATTCAAACATCAATTATTTTTTATGTTAGCGAGGCGAATAGCTGAATCAATATGTAGTAGAAAATAAAAGGTCGAGCAGCTATGTTAATTTCTTTATTTAAGAACCCACAGCGACGTTTCGGTCGACTATGCGACCATCTTCATGGCTAGAGTTCAGTCAACAGAAAAACCTCTTAAGTTCTATGACAGACATTTCATAAAATACATTACGATCTATCATATATAATGCATTCAGCGCCAAAGTCAATATGTCAATATTTTTCTGTTGACTGAACTCTAGCCATGAAGATGGTCGCATAGTCGACCGAAACGTCGCTGTGGGTTCTTAAATAAAGAAATTAACATAGCTGCTCGACCTTTTATTTTCTACTAATTATTTTTAGATGCTCTTTCTTAGGAAAGATAGAAGAAATGATTGCCATGGTCAGGGGCCGGAACGAATTTGAATCAGGGGGGCAAAAATTTTTTTTTAGAAAATTAAAATAATTTAATATGTTCAAATAGTGAAATAAAAAACAAATCTATTATAAAACTTTAAAACTTTTAAATAAAATACAATTTTAATAAAATTAAAATTTTAAAAAAATTTGCTAGTGATTTTATCAAAACTTTGGAAAAAATTTGAAAAAAAAACTCTTACTCTTTTATTTTTTTAATTTAGAAGATTTTATTTTTCAAAAGGAAAATATATCATTTAAAAATAAATGAAATAAAAGAAGAAATTTTGCCCCCCTGTAGGAGCCAGGGGGGGCATGTACCCGCCCCCCCCCCCAGTTCCGGCGCCTTGGCCATGGTAACAAAATATAAATATTTTTCTGTTTATAAATATTACATCTTGAATTCAAATGTACCCTACTGTCGGAAACTATTAATAAATATATCTCAACACAAGAAATTTTTTATAATTATTTTATCTGTACAAAAAACAAATATAAACTTGAAAGGTGTGAAATTATTATTTTTACTGAGAAAGAATTTTTCTAAGAAAAGAGAGGAAGAGGAGTTTGTCGCTTGGCGCCTTTGATCAAGAGCAATAATCAGAGAGGAGGGGAGGGGGTCTCGCCACCCACGACCCTCCCTCCTTTGGTCGAATTAAGATCGGGAAATAATTAATATGGAAAAGAAATAAAACTCTGCAACTTCTATACTCTATAACTCGGAAACCGCTTATCCAAATCGCATCGGATTTTTTGTAATGAGTTTAGAATTTCCTAGAGAAAATTCACATGAGATTAAAATTAAATATTTTCGAATCTATTTTTTATTATATCCCACTATCCTTAAAACTAATCAAAAAGGAACAAGAAGGATCATCCATCTATACTCTGTGAATTTTTCCCTACCTTTATATAAAATTTCAAGCCTTTAAGCTTTGATGATTTCGTTATATTAGCGCTCTAAAGATTTAGCGATATGGTCTGTCTGTGTGTGTATGCGCCTGTGACCTAAATATCTCAAGAACGAAAAGAGCTAGGAAGTTGAAATTTTATATTTAAGTTAGACACCCCTCTGGCCCGTGACACGAAGCTTTTGAACAAAATCGGTTAAAGAGTACTAGTACTATACTGATGCATTATTTCAGTTTTTTTTTTTTTTTCTTCGATTTTCTCCAACAATTTTGATTAAAATTCAAAAATCAATTATTTTTTATATGCTCTTTAAAATGTATCAATATTATATATTCTTATTTTTCCATTGAAATATTCTGAAGACCACTTTACTCTTGTACTCCATATAAAAGATAGGAGAAATGATTGCCATGGTAACAAAATATAAACTTTTTCTCACACTTATAAATTTTACATGTATCGAATCTACCGTAGAAAACTAAATATATGTCGACACAAAAAATCTGGCGTGACAATCACAGAACACAACTTTCGTTTACTGAAGGTAAGAGAAAGTTGTGTTCTGTCATTAAAACTGTAAATTTTATAATCAGCCTTGAAAACTGAATTAACTGGAATGAGTCCTGTACATGTGATAGCCACATCATTCTTAAAATAGTCATTTCTAAAGAAAATTTATCTTCAAGTTTGACAGACATTTTTTTTTTAAATATATTGCTTCTCTATGTAAGTAAAATGGAAATAAAATAAAAAAAAAAACTTTGAATTGTATGATTGACTTTTTTCTCCCTCTCTCTTTCACTCGTTTTTTTTTTTTAACTTTTCAAACAACTTTGATGTCTTCCCTGACTCTCTTTCCTCTATACATAGGCTATAGAGAGATGGAGTATAATTCATGATAATAGAAGCTCTCATCTAGAGATAAATTCCTCAAGAGAGAGTTTATGACTCTCTCTCTCTCCTCTTTTAACAACTTTTGAGAAATAAATGATAATTTATATTTTAATATAGAGTATCAAGAGGTTTTAATGATATAACATTTTCACTCATCGCTAGTCGTTTTTGTTTTTTCAGGTATGGGCGAAAATTTTGGATTTAAAAAAATTAATACTATTAATAAAGAAAATACATACTGTAGGAGTATTTAAAAAATAGTTTGAATTGGAGATTTCAAAATTCAAAAATCTTTTATCTTTTTATAAGGTGCCCAGATTATAAGTTCAATAGGTTTGTCGTTTCAATGAAAAAGTGCAAAGCCGCTAAGGCACGCTAAGGCCAAAAGGTGCAAACGTACCCAGACTACCTAGAACAAAAAGTGCTATTCTTTTGCATATTTTGATATCTGTTAGATTGAAGCCATCAACTTGCAAAATGAGTTCTTAATAACCTAACTTATTTATTTATTTATTTATTTATTTATTTATTCAAACATGTACATAGGCAGGTTGCCCCCTCATAGTGTACACAGTAAATTTGTCATACATTTATTAAGCACCCACTTATATCCATCGATCATTCGACTCGCGATGTTGTAGTGTTGGGCAGGAATCAGGTGACCGTTTGACAAAACGGTTATGATTCAGTTCCCTCAAAATCTCCCTTAAGTCCACTTTAACTTTGTTTTTTTTTAACACTCACACTTTTTCTTAATTCACACTCACACACACACATTCACACAGTCTTTTCGGCAACTCAGTTGACGATAACCGTTATTTGAATATATATGTATTTGGGGTCTCAGTCATTCTTATTTAAGCCAATTGGCATCCAAATGCCTTAAATAAAATCATTGATTGTTTAGGATTCGAACCCGCGGTCCATGGTATATAAGGTCAGCTTAACCCCTACACCAAGCCCGATGCCATCTACTCAAGCTTTGGCGCTGCAATCACCCTGCTCAATCACACTAGCTATTCCATTGGGTCAAATTATGAAGCAAAATCTACATTTCCTCCCC
>JAKCPI010029632.1:0-17013 GCA_023213315.1 Euborellia annulipes | reverse complement strand
AACGAGATTCACATTTTGTGATGTTCATTAGTAAATATTTTGATTCTGAAACTCCTCGTTATTCATTTTAAGACTTGATATTTTATACAATGTAAAGAAAATTCAAATATAAAGAGAGAACAAAATCTCGTTGATCAAATCTTTATAAGAAATTTATTTAAATAGATTTCCTTTTATTTATTTATTTATTTTATTTTCTCATTGAAAATTTAAAGATTTAATCGTTGGGATAGGAAAAGAATATTGAAGCACTTTGGAATTGCTAATTTGGAGATATTACACATTCAATTCCTGAGTGTCTTTTCATTTTTTTCCCCCCCCATGTCGAGATTTTGATGGATCTTCACGTTTTGAGGTCCCCTGAATCAAAAAAAGTGGTTTTCGCGACATGGTCTGTCTGTGTGTCTGTGTCTGTCTGTGTGTGTGTCTGTGAACAAAATATCTCCAAGAACGAAAAGAGCTGGGAGGTTTGAAATTTTATATTTAAGTTGGGCACCCCCCTAGGACGTGACACGAAAGCTTTTGAACAAAATCGGCCAAAAAGTACTAGTACTTTACTGATGCACTTTTTCAGTTTTTTTCGATTTTCTCTAAATTTGCTCCAACGATTTTTTTTTAATTCAAAAATCAATTATTTTTTAGATTCTCTTTAAAATGTATATTCTCATTTTGAATGATTGATTGAAATCTTCTGAAGACCACTTTACTCTTGTACTCCATAGAAAAGATAGGAGAAATGGTTGCCATGGTAACAAAATATAAATATTTTCCCATACTTATAAATTTTACATCTTGAAAATCGAATGTACCCTACTGTCGGAAACTAAATACATGTCGACACAAAAAATCTGTTGTGACAAGCACAAAACACAACTTTCGATTACCGAAGGTAAGAGAAAGTTGTGTGCTGTACGCCAGTCACACTCAGATTTTTTTTTGTTGATGGAAAGTTTTGCAGCTTTGTTGCCTATTTTTTATTCCAGTGGAAATAAAGACCCACAGACCGATTTGGCCCTCTCAGTTTTAATCCTATGAAATAGCAAAGTTTGAAATCTTGAAGCACAATTTTTTAAGAATAACTTCTGAACCCCTGAACTGATTGTCAGGAAATTTGATTTGGGTAGGCAGGCAATCCCTGTACAGTGAGCGCCACAATTAAGTCCCCATTCAGCGGTCTAGCTGCCTTTAGGCCTTACGCGTAGGCAACCATTTACGGAGGTCTGTCTATTGAGTTGCCTTAAAATGGACAGTCCCCCTGCAATTCTATAAACTCTATATATATGCCGACCCAGCTCCGCGGGAATAATAAAGGAAAGGAAAGAAGAAGGGGGTTTCTAGAGATTTTCTATTAGCCCTAGTGTTCCATTGCAAAACTGAACACTGCATTTCAGACATTTATATTATTCCTACCTCTGAATTGGTAAATCTATAAAGAAGATTTAAACTAAATTAAAATAAGATAATATTTTACACGTCATTGGTATGGTTTAAATATTATTGCCTTGTTATTGTCTTAATTGTGTTTTTCTAACATTTTTATTTATTTGATTTCTGCTACACATCAATCAATCTTTTGTAACATTTTACCTATATAAATTTTTGTAAAAAATTGTTGTATAATTATGTATTGTATTTTTATATTTACAAATTTTTGTATCGTTTTATTCTCATGGCCCAAACTAGGCCAAGAGACAAATAATAAAAAAAAAACATTGTGTGGTTTTATAAAACCACGATGCAAGTGAACCTTTTTTTTTTTTGGATCGTAGGCGTTTGACTGAAAATTTTCATAAAATTATTCAATTAAGGGAATTAAAATCGCGTTTTTAATCTTAACTTAATAATTGGAAAATGGGAAATCAATCGACGCATGTTAAAAACTGAGAACAATATTTATTTTGTAATTGAAGATTTGAATCATTTTTAAATTATTTTAAAAATTATATTTTATCAATTTAAAAATTGAATAAATCTCACAATTATTTTTTATAATTCGTCATATATATTAAATTTCAACTTTCCTATTTCACGGCTTGCGACGTCATGGCTTGGTAGCGTCACGGCCTTTGACGTCACAGCTTGTAACGCGACATGCTGATAGAAGTGCGAAAAAATTTGAGGGGATAATATAAAAGTTTCATTAAAAAAAAAAGATAAATCTCTTATTTCTGTTTTCCTAAGTAGACCAAAGGTAGACTGAGCAGCCAGTTGTTTAAGTACGTATTAATAAAAGCTCAGTAAGTGGTTTTTCTTAAACAATGGCCATAAAAATAACAGCTCTCTTAATTATTCACTCTTCTTTTTTGCCACATTGTCATTTGAAAAGGGAGTCCTCAGGGAGAGATCAAACCTTATTGCTGCTGCTGCTGCATTCTATTCCTTTCTTTTATCACTAAACTATAAAATTTTATAATATCGAAACGAAAATCTTCAGAATTTCATGATACTCTCGTTTAAGTAATGGCATTAGATATGAACGAGTAAAATAAAAAAAAAAATATTCTTGCTCTAAGGATAAAAATTTTATTAAAAGAAAGTGGCAAATCTTTACGTTTGAGATGAAAATGACATTTTTTATACAAATGCTAGACGGGACAACCGCCTTGAGCTCGCTTTGTGCCTTTGGTATACATTTTTAAAGTGGAACTTTTATTTGATCGCCCTAAATTTTTTCGCTCTTCTATTGGCGTTACAATCCGTGACGTCAAGGACCGTGACGCTATAAGCCATGACGTCACAAGCCGTGACGGCAAAAACAGGAAAGTTGAAATTTAATATATATGACAAATTATAAAAATAATAATTGTGAGATTTAATTATTCAATTGATAAAATATAATTTTTAAAATAATTTAAAATGATTCAAATCTCAAAATTACTAAATAAATATTGTTCTCAGTTTTTAACATGCCTCTATTGATTTCCCATTTTCCAATTACGTAGATTAAAAACGCGATTTTAGCACCCTTAATTGAATAATTTTCTGAAAATTTTCAATTAAACGCCTACGATCCGAAAAAAAGTTTCACTTGCATCGTGATTTCATAAAACCACACAATGATTTTTATTTTAATGAAACAATCCCGCAAGTCCAGAATGAGAAAACAAATCTCCTATGTCGACTTCACTAGAGAGAATGCTGCTCAGGGACCCAAACTTTGTGGGTACGTGGATGGCGACCACGAGCTACCCGACCTGGGACAGGCAGTCCTTCTGTTCTTTACATGTCTGTCTCTTCCTTCTATTTTTTCGACAGGCGTCAGACCGTGCGATGAGCCGGCCTCCGGCCTGTTCCATTCCTTCCTGGTCGCAAAAATAAATGAATCACAGCTTTTTTGTGCATGATTTGTAAGACGTTGTCACGACAAAAAAAATAAGCAGTAGATTTAGGTAGCCAGAAAGCAGAGGTAAAGCCGTATGTTGTCTAGTCTAAAAAAGCCGGAGAGTTGGGAGCACTGGTTATATAAATATCCATCTATGTATTACTAATTGTAAGTGGGTCAAAGGAAAAAAAGGGAATTTAATTATTTTATATAACAAATTTTTTTTATACATAATATGAGATAGAACCCAATGCTTTCCAATGGGAAAATTCTGAATTTTTTGATCTTCCCCATTTGGTGATTTAGAGCACGAATATTTTCCCCTAAAGAGTGCAAAATTTCATTTCGAAAGGAAGTTGGTCAAACAGACAGAAACTATGTTAGATATTAGACACAAGTTTTATGGTGGCCACGACATAATTTGAATTAAAAAAAAAAAAAAAACTGGTGGTGTTTTAATTAAAGGACACATTTTTTTTTTTTTAATTTTATATCATCCGATTGACATCGATTGTTCCTCAATTTGCCAAAAGGCGCGCTCAACTCGGCAAGTCGGGAGATCGGGGTGAGGTTAGGGGGTGAAATTGATGAGTTTTTTTTTTTTTTTATTAAAAGCGACGTTGCCTAATCTCCCGACATTAATCGTATAGAGAGAGAGAGAGCGATGTTGCCATCAAATGAAGGGGAGTTGTTAGAAGAGCACTCTGGACCATGTCGCATTCATCTCCCAATTAATAAGTACCTTTCTTAAATACTTCCAAGAGACCGATTTTATTTTGTCTGTCCTCCGTTTCCGTTTCCCTTTCAAATTAAGACGACTATTTATTCTTTTCCATCCCTAATACCCCGTAATATTTGGTCTATAAATTCGCTTTTTGTACAAAATTTTAGCAAGTTTACTGATCTACAACTTTGCGTAGGACTATAGTGAACAACATAGCATAATTTATGGAATGTAAGCTAAAAACAGAAAAGTTCAAAATTTTTGAGATTTTCACCCCCCCCCCCCCAAGTTAGCTGGGAGCTGGCTATGTGGGACCGAGAAAATAAGCTTTTAATCAAAATCGGCCAAAGAGTACTAGTACTTTACTGATGTACTTTTTCAGTTTTTTTCGATTTTCTCAAAATTCGCTGCAACGATTTTGTTTAAAATTCAAAAATCAATTATTTTTTAGATTCTCAATAAAATGTATATTCTCGTTTTGCCCTCAAAATTGTTTGAAGCACACTTTACTCTTGTGCTTCATAGAGAAGATAGGAGACATGGTTGCCCTGGAAATAAAATATAAATATTTTCCCATGTTTATAATTTTGACATCTTGAATTCTAATATATTGGCGGAAGCCCACGGGGATTGGAGTAGGCGGTAGCGTGCCTACCTTCTATACCGAACGTCGCGGGTTCGGACCCCCGACCCCAGGCAGTCCGATGATTTTATTTAAGCCATTTGGATACCAAATGGCTTAAATAAGAATGCCTGGACCCCAAATAATAATATATATTCATAACGGTTATCGTCAAAAGTCTTAAATGGTCTGAGTTGCCGAAAAGACTGTGTGAATGTGTATGTGAGTGTGAATGTGAATGAGAAAAAAGTGTGAATGTTTAAAAAAAAAAAAAAAAAAATATTGGCGGAAACTAAATATATGTCGACACAAAAAATCTGGTGTGACAAGCACAGAACACAACTCTCTTACCTTCGGTAATCGAAAGTTAAGTGCTGTGCGACAGTCACACCAGATTTTTTCTAATGAGTAGGCATCTTTCACTGGAGTGCAGGCGAGGTGCATGGAAGGTAATTTTTTTCTAGGTTTCTTGTGGCTTTTTCCCTCATGGTAGGAAGCGGTGGAATATAAGAAGAAACATTGGTACAAAGTAGAGAGGTAGAGACCTCGCCACCTTACCCTCCCCTCGATTGGTCATCTTACCCGACTCCGCTATTTATATTTCGAACAAACATTTAAGAGTTTCATCAGATCGGAAAAACATAAAATGATACATCATTCAATACGTCTTGAATAGCACTTTTAGAATATCCTTTTTTTTTTGGAATGGGTGCATAAGGTCCGAAGACCTATAATGACCAATAGTCACATGCAGCCAGGAAGAACATAAAAACAAAAGGAGAAGCATAAAGGGGAAACTCAACTGCGGGAACTGAGAAGATGCCTGTTGAGGTTAGACTTGAAAGTCTGAAGATTGTAGGTTTTGGGGGAAGATAGACGCAGGGAGCTTGTTCCAATCACGGGAGCAAAGGAAGATTGGAATTGACTAGTTCTGTTAGTCGTGATCTGAACAGCATAGGGATGCTGGGACGATGCCTCTTGTGTTCCGTGAATATGTTGCATTGGGTGGGATAATTGATTTTAATTCGGCAGAGCATTGACCATGGTAATACCTGTAGAAGAAAGAAAGTGCAGATACTCTTCTTCTATGATCCTATGATAACGTAATGAACGCTATCCCTTACGAAGAGTTGCCAAAAATTTCCACAAAAACACTTTTTCGCTCACTATCAATTACACTAATGGGGAAGTGAGATGTTGTGGCTTGCTACGCATAGGTGATCGCCAGAGGTCCCTTATGAGGCCGTATTTTTGACAAAAAAATCAAATCCGTCATCTTATTCGACTTTCCCCTATATGAATATTACGATACAAATTATCCAAACACATTTACGAATTTGCATCATGAAAACGAACATTTGAAATTATTATAAACAACAACAACAACAACAATAAATCCTCTCACCTGAACAGAGTTTGTTGATTTCATTCAAATTTAAACTAAAATATTGACTGACTTGTAACCTAATCCCTCTCTCTTTCTCTTTCTCTCCTACACACACACACAAATCTAAAACTCGATGAATATTTGAGAATCGTCGCATTGTTTGTTGTTCCTGAGAGGATTTACTCATTATTTTTGTGTTTGTTGTTGTTGTTGTTGCTTGTTTGGAAACAAAATTAATTCCAAAAAGTTTCCAACCAGGTTGGGTTGGATTTTAAAATTTAAATTACATTTTGATGATCTATTATTTTGTTGTGATTGATATATTCGAATGATAAAAAAAATAAATAGATAAGTTTATTATTATTATTATTATTAGTCGTAGACAAATTTCATTCAAACAACAACAACAACAATAATAATAATAAAAAAAAGATAATTTATTCAAATTGCTTGATAATAAAAAAGTTTAATCAAACCATCATTTGATCTATAAATATTCAACATTATATTTAGAAAATTTGATATATAGTTAAATAATAAATTAAAGGAAAAGGGAAGGATTTGTTCTGATAAACAAATAAATGATGATAATCGAAGAATTGCAAAAATTAATTAGTTTTTATTAGACCCCGGATGTTGATGCAAATGCATATTTGTATAGAAACGTTCCTGAAACTTTGCAGTTATCCATGTGATGAAAATTCGATTCGAAATTTGTTCCGAGCATACGTGCATATTTTGCCTTTTTTTTTTTTTAAATAAATTCCATGCACGTGCAAAATTAGGAGAAAGTAGAGCCCTGCACGGGCCGATTTTTTTGGCCCGTACCCGCCCGTGTCCGTATTTTTTTTTTTGACCTCCCGCCCGTACCCGGCCCGTAATTTTTTCCCATTCAAATAACTATAACTTTGTTTAAAATTGATATTTCGGAAACCCGCAAAGCTATAAAAATTTTGTTTTTTAATGTAATTTTCAGAAAAAAATACAAAAATTATTTCAGAAGCCCGGATATATGAAATATTTCAGTTTTTTTGAAAAACCCTAATTTTAAATCGACCATTTTTTTTTTTTTTTAATTTTTTTAACTCAAAATAAACTTCAACTAATTCTACAATTATCCCCCCTAATTTCAAGATGTGCCGACGATTGCTTCTATTTTTTTTTTTTTTTTTGTTATAAACAAATTTTTCTTGAAATTTGGTTTATTTTTTACGTAACTTTTTTATGAAATTTTTTCAGCTTTCTCGTGAAACTTTAGAAGTTGAAAAATGATATTTTATTTGAAAATTTTAAGTCATCATACTAAAAATTGTTTTTTTTTTTCAGTAAAGTACGAGACTATTATAGGAATAGGAAGGTCCTCTTTTAAGCATAAAAATATTTCGTTTCAAAATTTCAGCGGGACGTTGCCTAAATAGAGCGTGACATACAGACAGACGGATATTAGCGAATTATATATATAGATATTATGTATTTTTACCCAATGGCTTTTGGGCTGGATGATACAAATAGATGAAAATAAAAATAAAAAAAAATTCGGAGAAAGGCGATTGCCTGCATCCCCCCCCTCCCCCCTCTTCGACCTGTGATCAATGGGTCAATTTGTAGAAAAAGAGAATTTAAAAAAAAAAAAATCTTACTTTTAGAAATGTTATTAAATATTTTTTTTTTTTTTTCTCGGCCATCATTTTTAAGGGAGTATATATAAAAAAAATTAGCTTTTTTAAAATCACCCCTCAGATCATATAAGATGACGGGTAAACTTAAAAAAACATTTGAAAAATCTTTTGAATTGATATTTGATCCGAATTTCTTATGAATATTTGAATTTCTTTTAATTTGATATGAATCAATTACTATGAGATTTATACTGAAAAATATCTTCTATAACTATATGGGATATTCAAGATAATATTTGAATTCAAATTTTCAATAATAAATTTTACTGAAATAATAAATAAATATAAAAAGGAATCATGTTACTCTTGAAAAGAAATGGTTTCAATATTAATACAAACATTTCGTTTAAATACAGTGCGGTCGATATGTAATTAATGACCCTATTTAATGACTATGGCCCAAAATGTCCAAGAAAATAAAAAAAAAATCTGGTGTGACAAGCACCAGATTTTTGGTGTCGACATATGTATATTTATTTAGTTTCCGACAGTAGGGTAGGTACAATTGAATTCAAGATGTAAAATTTATAAGTATGGGAAAATATTTATATTTTGTTACCATGGCAACCATTTTTCCTATCTTTTCTATGTAGTACAGGAGTAAGTGGTCTTCAGAAGATTTCAATGGCAAAATGAGAATATACATTTTAAAGAGCATCTAAAAAATAATTGATTTTTGAATTTTAATCAAAATCGTTGGAGCGAATTTTGAGAGAATAAAAATAAAAACTGAAAAAGTACATCAGTAAAGTACTAGTACTCTTTGGACGATTTTGATTAAAAGCTTATTTTCACCCCTCCCGGGGGGTGTGTAACATATATATAAAATTTCAACCTCCTAGCTCAATTCCTTCATGATTTAAATTGAACACAGACACACAGACAGTGTCGCGAAAACCACTCAGGGGATCTCAAAACGTGTATATCCATTAAAATCTCGACATCGAATTTTTGACATGAATCCAATAATTTCTCTCTATATAAACATATATAGAGGTAAGGGAAAGAAAAAAACAATTAGAAAATATTCCAAAATTTTTGCTTTCGGCTGCTGAGGCCAAATAGGGTTTGGAATATACCAGGTACATTTATTTAATAATATGGCTACCGGAAGATGTCCACACCCGGATTCCCCGGGACCGCCCACCCAAGATTTCGGCGAACTTCACATTGCTTAAATTGTAACGATTTTGGTGACCAAAACGTTATCTTTTTTGAAAATTTCTTAATTCACAATCTAAAGAAAATTCGAATATAAAAGGAAAACAAAATCTCTTTGATCAAATCTTTATAAGAAATTTATTTAAATAGATTTCCATTTATTTATTTATTTATTTATTTTCTCAATGAAATTTCGAAATTTAATCGATGGGATAATTGAAAAAATCTTGAAAACACTGTTAGAACTGATTTGTAATACACAAAAAGTTGTTCCAGAGTTTTTAATTTTTTATTTTATTGAAAAATCATGCACTGAACTGAAAGAAAATGTTTCCAGGATAAATAAATCATATTTTTACTTTCTCTTACCTCTATATATGTTAATATATATAGAGAGAAAGTATTGGATTCATGTCAAAAATTCGATGTCGAGATTTTAATGGATATATACGTTTTGAGGCCCTTTGAGTCCAAAAAAGTTGTTTCGCGACATGGTCTGTCTGTCTGTCTGTGTGTTCAATTTTAAGTATGAAGGAATTTAGCTAGGAGGTTGAAATTTTAAATTTAAGTTTTGTACCCTCCTGGACCGTGAAAATAAGCTTTTAAACAAAATCATCCAAAGAGTACTAGTACTTTACTGATGTACTTTTGCAGATTTTTTTTTTCGATTTCCCCAAAATTGGCTCCAACGATTTTGATTAAAATTCAAAAATCAATTATTTTTTAGATTCTTAAAAAAAGCAAGGGGGTGGGCGAGCGATAAAAAAAAAACAAGTTGAATTTTATGTATTATAGGATTACCAACATTACACTTCACAGGCCATGTTAAGCTGGCAATTTTTTAAATTAATCCACCTTAAGGGGAAAAGTGAAGAGGGGGGGGGGTTAAATGTTTTATTAAAATAAAGAAAAAAAAAAAACTTTCTTTAAATAATAGATAATAATAAAAGGGGATTTTGTAGAGCGCTTTGGTAGAGTGCTATATGTCCTTTTTATTTTTATACTTTACCATTCTTATTTAACAAGTATGTAAAACTTAATGTTAATTTTCAGGGCCGTAACAAAGGAGTTAAAATTTATTTAAAAAAATTCCGAATCCCTGATTTTTTTTTTTTCATTTATTTGCCCTTTAGCCGTAGGTCATCTGGCTAACAATACATTTACTATACAAAACTTATTATACACAAAACATAATGTATATATACAATCGTAAGAGACAATCAAAATAATATTGATACAAGAACAAGGCCTTATGAATACAATATTAACAAAATAAAAATACAGTAACAATCCAGTAACATAACAATAAAAATACAGTATCAAAGCAATAAAAAATACAATATCAATATCAAAAGTAAACTGTCAAGCAATCAACTTTGTCTGTTTCCGCTATTTGATTTAAATTCTCTTTTAAATAATTAGAATTAATTACTCTGTGACTCGAAAACAAAATATAATAATATGTATTGAATAGGCCTATTTAATGAATACCTTTGTGCTATATTTCGATATGGACTGATAATGCGCGTTAAAAATAATGGAACACTTTGTTTCTTCTTAAGAAGACCTATTCTTGTCTATCTCAATGATTCTGTAATCGTTTAAACATTTAATATGAAATGACTAAGGAAATTTAACACAAATCCATATCATTTTTATGAATAATTACAATTTAAATAAAACAAAGACAAAAATGTCGATTTTCAACAAATCAACATAATTCCGATATTAAAAAATCTGGTGTGACTGGCGCACAGCACACAACTTTCTCTTACCTTCGGTAATCGAAAGTTGTGTACTGTGCTTGTCACACCAGATTTTTTGTGTCGACATATATTTAGTTCCCGACAGTACGGAACATTTGAATTCAGATGTAAAATTTATAAGTATGGGAAAATATTTATATTTTGTTACCATGGCAACCATTTCTCCTATCTTCCCTATGAAATACAAGAGTAAAGTGGTCTTCAGAGAAGATTTCAATCGCAAAATGAGAATATACATTTTAAAGAGCATCTAAAAAAATAATTGATTTTTGAATTTAAAAAAAAATCGTTGGAGCAAATTTTGAGAAAATCGAAAAAACTGAAAAAGTACATCAGTAAAGTACTAGTACTCTTTGGCCGATTTTGATTAAAAGCTTATTTTTCCGGTCCCGGGGGTGTTTAAGTTAAATATAGAATTTCAACCTCGTAGCTCAATTCCTTCATGCTTAAAATTGAACACAGACACACACACACACCCACCCACAGACAGACCATGTCGCGAAAAACCACTTTTTTGGATTCAGGGGACCTCAAAACGTGAAGATCCATCAAAATCTCGACATCGAATTTTTGACATGAATCCAATACTTTCTCTCTATATATATATTACATATATACATAGGTAAGAAAGTAAAAACCGCCACCACGCTGTCTTTTCGGCAAGGATGTAGGGAGGAAAAACAAAAAACAAGATTCTTTTATTTTTCCCCAATTGAGTTTTATTCCTGATATTTCAAAGGCATGTTGTAATGTTAACGGAGTGTAATATGAGGTACAACAATGTCTTTACCCTAAGTTGAAATTGTAAACTATTATAGATATTTTTGTTAACATTATGAATTTTTCAGTTTCCTCTGAAGAAGAAGAGCCTTTGTGCCTTTGAAATATCAGGAATAAAACTCAATTGGGGAAAAATAAAAGAATCTTGTTTTTTGTTTTTCCTCCCTACATCCTTGCCGAAAAGACAGCGTGGTGGCGGTTTTTTAATTGTATGTTTCTCGGCATCACTCATCAATCTTCAATAATTCCGATATCTTTAGTTGGATATTAATTTAAAAAAAAAAAAATGATTGTAGAGTTTTATGAAATCACGATGCAAGCGAAACTTTTTTTTCGGATGGTAGGCGTTTAACTTAAAATTTTCAGAAAACTAAGGGTATTAAAATCGCGTTTTTAATCTTAACTTAATAATTGGAAAATGTGAAATCAATAGACGCATGTTAAAAACTGAGAACAATATTTATTTAGTAATTGATAATTTGAATCATTTTAAATTATTTTAAAAATTATATTTTATCAATTTAAAAAATTGAATAATTAAATCTCACATATATTTTTTTATAATTCGTCATATATATTAAATTTCAACTTTCCTATTTTTGTCATCACGGCTTGTGACGTCATGGCTTTTAGCGTCACGGCCTTTGCCGTCCTGACTTGTAACGTGACATGCTGGAACAAATTTGAGGCCATCAAATAAAAGTTTCATTTTAAAAATAAAAAAAAATAATTTATGTCGCCACCATGAACGGAAAATGCTCGTTATATGCGTGAAAGTAAAAGGTAAGAATTAGAGAGAGAGAGAGTAGATAATTCAATTTGAAGCCATTAAAGCAAATGTTTATAATGAGCCAACTCTCTCACTCTCTCTCCCCTCTCAAATATAAATGGATTAATCCCATTGGATGGGAGGCGGAGGATTCAGTTGATTAATAAAATGTGCTTTTATAAATAAACAATTAAAATTTGAATTGAATCTTAATACAATTATTTATTACCTAAATTAAATATTCAAACTCACCCCTCACCACAGTTCAATCTCTTTTTTTTTTTTTGTTGTTGTTTGTTTTTGTATTTGTGTTTGGTAATTATTGTACATGTTGGTTTTAGTAAAATAAAATAAAATAAAGAGCAGTGATTTATTTGATAATTATCCTTTTGTGTGTTATATGTGTTTTTATTATTATTAAAGCCATTTTAATTTATATACAGACCATTTTGAGTTTTTTTTAATAAATAAATAAATAAATAAATGCCACTAGAGTAGGCTTTGATTTTCAATTTTAATTTGTTCTTATTGGAATTTTACTTTCCAATATTAAGGGGCGTTTAGATGTACTTTAAAAAAAACTAGACTATTATAAGGAATTTTTCAATGCGGTTTTTTTTAAATGAATTAAATTCATAAGAGATTATTGGACATCGAGCTATAATTTTTTTAATGACTTATTAAAAAATTATCGTAATTAACTTTTTTGTTGTCAAGCAAATACAAAAAAACAACCTGCCCAATAATCTTTAATTTTTTTTAAACTTAAAAATGAATTTATTGTTATTATTAATCACATATTAATTAAGAAATTTTTAAAATAAGCTTAGATGATTTATTTAAAAACCAACTGTCAAATTAGTTCAGCATTCTTGCAATAGATGGCAGGCTAGTCTAACAGACGATATAGTATTAGCCTATATTTATATATTTTTATGTTTTTATAAAAAAAAAGATACATAATATATAATAACATTTATAAAGTATTTATTGTTAAAAGATCAATGAAAATCAACCAAATGCATTAAATATTATTAGCTACCATTCTGACATCTATTTGCAAATTTTTGAATTACTTGATTTTTGGTCATACTTTTTATGACACACAACGCCATCTTTTCGGGAAAAACATGCGTAACACCTTCGCTCTCGTTCCGCCTTAATATATATTTCAAAAGTTAAGAGGTAAATCTAAACTTTTTAAGGACAAGTTATATGAGTAATTTCGTCACTTTTTACACCTTGGTGGGTGAATTTTTTTTTTTTTTTTTTTGCCTCCTCCCTTTAAGCAACGACTTTATCTCACTCACTTGTTTCGCTCTCTCTCTGTCCAATTTGCTAATTGAGTCTGCCCCATTAAACATTTAAACACTCAAAACACTTGACTGGATCTGGCGTAAATAATTTTCTTTTCTACTATTCGTGTAGAACGTAATAATAGGGGAGAGAGAGAGAGAGAGCGAATCAAGTGGATAGGGACAAATCCAAACATGACATTAAAATTTATTTTCTAACATACTACGTACGTATTAGGCCTATAAATTATAAAAACAAAATAAAGAGAGAATTTCCAAACAAAATAGCTCAAGAAGTTATTACTGAACGAATTAGGAGTTTCTAAAAAATGTTGTAGATGGAGACGAATAACCATAGGCGTAACTAGGGGGGCCCTTCCCCCCTTCCAGGTTCGCCGTAGGATCGCTGCTCCCATGCCCCCCCCCCCCCCCAGCCAAATTTCCTAGTTACACCCATGCGAATAATAATGTTAATAAAAGGAATATTTTATTTTCACGATTTGTCAAGATCAAACTGCAGTCGCTGGTTTTGCTTATTTTTTGAGCCATCATCAGGCCTGAAAAACCAAACCGTCGTTTTTTTTTGTTTTTTTTTGGGGGGGGGGGTGGATTTTCGTTTCTTTTTATTAGGTGTGATTTATCTTTTCTGCTCTAGTCAGTTTTATGTCAATTTCAATATTTTTGCAAGAAAAAAAAACCTTGAAATATAAACAAAATGAGATTATACATTTTTTTTAACACTCACACTTTTTTCTCATTCACACTCACAATCACACACACATACACAGTCTTTTCGGCAACTCAGGCCATAGCCTATAAGACATTTATGATATCCGTTATTGATTAATATACATATTTGGGGTCCAGGCATTCTTATTTAAGCCATTTGGTATCCAAAAAATAAAATCATCGGGCTGCCTGGGGTCCAAACCCGCGAGGTTTGGTATACGAGTTTAGCACGCTAACCTCTACACCAAGCTCCGAGGGCTTGATTCAATTAAAAATTACTTAACGCGTTTCGACATTGTTGTCATCATCAGAAGTGGATATATGGCGCTGTTACATTGCAGTGATGATTTTTGGAACTAACATGGTGCCAATTATGAAGTCAAGCAGATACATATGCATGGGAATTACAAAAGTTTGTTAAGCAGATATTTTGTGGAATATTAAAATTAGATTTTGATACATAAATTGATACAAATTAAAATACAAATATAAATTAAAATACAGTTAGTACACTTATAAAAGTTTATACATTGTATAAAGTGTTCTAACTGTATTTTAATTTATATTTGTATTTTAATTTATTTGTATCAAAATCTAATTTTAATATTCCACAAAATATCTGCTTAACAAACTTTTGTAATTCCCACGCATAAGTATCTGCTTGACTTCATAATACGCACCATGTTAGTTCCAAAATCACCACTGCAATGTAACAGCGCCATATATGCACTTCTGATGATGACGACAACAATGTCGAAACGCGTTAAGTAATTTTTAATTGAATCATTTTTGAAACAAATAACTTTGTGTTTATTTACTTGTATCAATCAAATTTGAGAGATACTACCCCGTTCATTAAGATAATGTTTCAACAAGAGCCTACGGTAGAAAGCTTAAATATAATATTTTATAGTCTATAAATAAAATAAAATAAAATACAGTAATTATGTTTTATATGTCTTATCTCTGCCTATCTAGAAGAAATTCATAAATTTGATAAAAGTGACAGATAGACAGATGGGCATTCCGCATTTATAAATATAGATAAATATGATAAAAATTTAGAAATCCAGAGGGAATAATGAAAGCGAAAGCAACCCGAAAGAATTTTCTTTTTTTAAATTTTGCACTCTCAATATTATTATTTTCTATTATAATTAAAACGCAGCAAGTGGAAATAATATTCTTTTTTCTTTCAAGAAGAGTTTATCTTTGATGCAAAGAAAGTGTTTTTTTTTTTATGCGTGTGCGCGCGCTAGAGAGTGAGCGAGAAAGAAAGAGGGTACAAATCGACCACCGACCGACCCCTCATCATCATCATCATCTGCCTTCTCTTCCTCGTCGTCTCGTTGCCATGGCGACTCACTCCTCCATTTGACACATGCCAGTTGTTCAGCCTCCTACTATTACATTCAGCCAGCCATTAGGACATAGCGCATAAGTCCCCCCCCCCCCTAACCAATATCTATGTAAAGGTGATGATGAGTTTCCATGTCGTTGAGCCCAGTGCACAAATCTATCTATCGAAAACAACAATTCAGAGAGAGAGAGAGAAGGGAAGAAGAAACAATCCGAAATCCATGATTTTCTAAATCACTGAACGTTAAATCAAAACCCATTAATTCGCTTTAAACTTTACAACTACTCACTCATAATAATGGGATTAAATTTAATGTTATTACCAGTCGGATCAAGGCTGCTCGACCCCCTCCCCCTCTCCCCAACCCCCTTAAGGTGCGCGTCTCGAAAAGCCATTAGAGCACGATTCAGTACCGAGTTACTCTAGGCGGCAAGAGATGGCGTTAGTTGTTCCCATAGGGATACAAGGGATTTATTCCATTTCATTTGAAAGATTCCAGCTAATTAATTAAGGGTAGAAAATTAATTATTTTTTAACACAATGATTACTAATTTAATTATCTTTAACATATAGAGCGGATTTTTAAAAATACCTTTTATTTAGAGAAAATATCAATTTAAATATTATGGATCTATTCATACTCTAATATTGTCTTTTTTTTTTTTTTTGATAAATAAAACAGTATTCACACTCAAATTTTGACATGACAACGTCTTACAATGCAGGTAGAGGGGCCGAACAGGGAAGCACAAGTTGGATTAAAGTATATGAAAAAAAAAAACTCCTCTGTCTTAAGAGGTATAATTATTCTGAATATTCGATTAGAGAGCATGGTCCTTCGAGTATGGGTGTTATTTTTTTTTAAAGAGCATGGTCCTTCGAGTATAGGGGTGTTATTTTTTTTAGAGAGCATGGTCCTTCGAGTATAGGGTGTTATTTTTTAATAAACCAGATTTTTATTAATAATTGCCTAAAACGAGTCGATTGAAAAGTTGCGGCACTTGATTTAAGAAAAGGCGAGGGTCCGCTGCAGGCGGGCCCGAGCCAGCTGGAGGGGGGTCCAGAGGTCGAATGGCCCCCTAGCTAGTGTTTTTATAAATAGAGAACGGAGATAAATGGAGAATTTAATTGAAATGTGACGTTTTAATTTGGACACCTCTAACTAAATACTTTGATTCCACCGCAAATCTTGTTAAAATAAAATTGGGGTGAAAATATTGATTTCTTTTTGGCTCCCGTTTTTTTTTTTATATCATACTTGTTAGAGAGAGAGAGAGGGCGAAATACAAATCGATATCACCCGAGTGTAGCCAAGTCATGGAATTTGGGAGATTTCAACTAAAGATAAATTCATCTTATCTCTATGTTTAGAGAGAAAATTATGTTCGAATGATGATTGCAAGTTAAAATCTTCTTTTG
>JAKCPI010029631.1:0-20678 GCA_023213315.1 Euborellia annulipes | reverse complement strand
TATATAGGGAAGAGAAAAGAAATTGTATTTAATATTAGAGAGATTTAGGAGGGAGAAATCTGACAAAAGGGGGAGAGAGAAAACGAATAGAGGGTCATTAGCATGCAAAGTGGTTTCAAAGTAGAGTAAACACACTTGAAGATGTTCATTAATAAAACACTTGGAGCTTATAAACAAATCTGTAACGGATCAGTTTATCATTTGTGTTTGAAATACGTATTTGCGCGTAAGTGTGAAGATTTAATAATAATGATGTGGTGGACTCCCTATCTAATAATTTATTATAGATCAGTAAGTTTTGAGTTATTTTGTTTGTGCCTTCGTTACTACATGAATCGTTCGACAATCGATTTCAACAGATATTTGACTTCCTCAACTATCTCTATTGAAAATAGAGAGTCCTTTTTTCAAAAATGCAAAGACTTGCTCCACCTTTCTGCAACGACAAGCAAGTGCGAAAATTCAAATGTTGAATAATTGAAGTTTGAGGACACTAAGGTTAACATAGCAATTCACAAATTTTCTTTTCAAGTAAAATATTGTTTTTGTTCTGAAATTACCCCTTAAAGACCGGCAAAAAGAGCACGCATGCGTGTTGGGTTGCATATAAGTAGGCTTTCATTTTCCAAATTTTTATTTTTATCCTTAATTACTATATACTAATTATAAACTAAAGATATAAAATATTAACAGTTAAATATAAAAAAAAAAATCTGGTGTGACTGGTCGCCCAGCACACAACTTCCTCTTACCCTACAGCAAAAGAAAGTTGTGTTCAGTGCTTGTTACACCAGATTCGACACAAAATGTCGACATCTATTTATTAAATAGTTTCCAACAGTACGATGATACATTTTTTTTTTTAACATTCACACTTTTTTCTCATTCACACTTCCACTCACACAAACATTCACATAGTGTTTTCGGCAACTCAGGCCATATAAGACTTTTAGGATAACCGTTATTGATTAATATACATATTTGGTGTCTAGGCATTCTTATTTAAGCAATTTGGTGTCCAAATAAAATCATCGTACTGCCTGGGATCCGAACCCGCGACGTTTGGTATAGGAGGTAGGCAGTGTTTCGGGGCGGGGCCGCCCCCCCCCAAAGCCTTCTCCAAAACAAAAAATATCTATTGTTTTCCTAATGATATATTTTTTTTTTAAATAAATATTTTATTAACTCTCATAAATTCTAAAATCTAACAAAAAACTTATAAATAATTGAAAAATCTCTAATATTTACGAATTTTGTATTAAAATTTTTTTTACTTTAAGAAAAAAATTTTTTTATTTGTTTTTTATTTATAATTATTATATTATCTAAAAAAATTTCTCCACTTTAAGTTTCTTGGTGAAGGGGGGGGAGGGGGTTCATAAAACTTTTGGCCCCCCCAAGCAGAAACCTGCTACGCTACTGGAGGTAGGCACGCTAACGATGATACATTTGAATTCAAGAGGTAAAATTTATAAACATGGGAAAATATTTATATTCTGTTACCATGGCAACCATTTCTCCTATTTTTTCTATGACATACAAGAGTAAAGTGGTCTTCATAAGATTTCAATGGTAAAATGAGAATATACATTTCAAAGAACATCTAAAATATTGATTTATGATTTTTAATCAAAATCGTTGTAGCGAATTTTGAGAAAATCGAAAAAAAACTGAAAAAGTACATCAGTAAAGTACTAGTACTCTTTGGTCGATTTTGTTCAAAAGCTTCCTGTCACGTCCCATGGGGGTGCCTAACTTAAATATAAAATTTCAACCTTCTAGCTCTTTTCGTTCTTGAGATATTTTGTTCACAGACAGAGCATGTCGCAAAATCGACATTGAATTTTTGACATGAATCCAATACTTTCTCTCCATATATTAACAGATAACAAAGTAAGAGAAAGTAATATTCATTTTATAGGGTTATACAATTAATTTGTTACTCGTACTGCTTCAAAATATTTATTTAATTTTTTTTATTTCGCTCTAAAATAATAATAGTTTAAAGTTTAGTTTAGTTGTTCCCCAACTGGCA
Source organism: Euborellia annulipes (assembly GCA_023213315.1). Taxonomy (NCBI): domain Eukaryota; kingdom Metazoa; phylum Arthropoda; class Insecta; order Dermaptera; family Anisolabididae; genus Euborellia; species Euborellia annulipes. The sequence goes on along the minus strand of JAKCPI010029631.1, from coordinate 18,643 downwards.
CATTGAATAAGTGGCTTAATACAATAAAATCAGCGAAATCAAATCTCCTTTGTCCCGGGAAAGACAATTAAGTGCCTCTGCACTGCAAAGTATACAATACAGGGACACAGAGGGAGATAAATGCTGGTTAATTGTTCTCTCTTCTTACCGCTATACCACACCCCCCCCTTCTTTTACTCTCTACCACACATAGTACGCTCGCCTTTAAACACACAATTGATATTCAACTACTCCTTTTATTCTCTACCACAATAAGTTTCTTTTTTTTATTGAAAAAGGAATTAATGAAAATAAATAAATAAATAAAACAAATTCTAACAATTAAAATTTTTTTTGTTTAATAGATATATATAAATGTTGAGGGTCCACACATATTTATTTAAGCCATTTGGATATAAAGTTACACTTTTGTAAATAAATCACAAAAAAAATATGACATTTATAAAAACCAAATTTATTTAAAGAAAAATTTACATGGGGTAGACTACCCTTTACTCAAGGGGCAAAAAATTGCAAGTTTTAAGAAAATTTGTAGAGTGGGAAAATAACTTGGGAGGGAGGGGGTGGCCTTTAAACAAACAGAAATAAAATTAATTTTTATATAAAATACTAAAAGATTTTAATGAGAAAAACAAATGCAATTTTATTCATTAATTTATTGAATGTGAATTAATGAATATCTTCTATAAGGGGATGCGTGAGCCGAGGGGGATCGAATTATATCTAAAACTACAAACAAAGGAAATATATCCATGAAACGAAGAACGGATTTACAGGCTTGTGGCATGTTACGACACAGAAACGTAAGCAAATTAAAAAAAAATCATCTGAATTTTTACACTTATTATTAGGGGAGGCAAGTGGAGAAACTGCTTAAGAAAATCAGGCATTCAGACAGTGAAAAAGAAAATTCCACCTCCAAAAATCTTACTTCCTAGGCCACTGACGAGAGATAAAAGTTTAGGAATTTATATTTTCAATTATTTAATAATAATTTCTTATTAAATATTTTGGGAGAATATAAATTCTCTGTTAGAGGGGTGGAGGGTGAGGAGGGAGGGAAAGAAATCATTGCTTAAATGTAAAAAATTTACAAAAAATAAAAAATAATTTTCTATTTTAATTTTCATTTTTAAAGAAAAAAAACTATTTTATTTATTAGAAGGGGTGATTTACACCCTTTCTCACCCTCCCTCTGGGGTACACGAATTCATCATAGAGTTATATTTAAAAAATTGGATAATTTTATCAGTATATTATAAGAGAGAAAAATAAAATACAAAATCACTCTAATTCGTTATGCAAATGAGATGTGAAAATATTCATTACCTTAATAATAAGATGACCAGGTGGGGAGTTTGGTGGATGAACGTCTTATTTGCACAAATCACAACACAATATAAAATAAACTAAACACACCGCGAGAGAGAGAGAGAGAGTGGAGCTGAACCGAATGACTCATGGCTCGACTCAAAACTAAGACCGCCTGCAGGTAGGCAGCATGCATGCTCTAGTAGCATTCCTCTCTGTGCGACCAAGAATAAAAATTATTAAATAAGTTCTCTATTTATAAAAATTCTATTCACTTGCTAACTAACGGGGTTTTATTCCGTTGGGAATAAATTCGATATTAAATAACTATTAAAAGACTCAATTCATTTATCCACCCTTAGAACTCACCTCCAATTAAAAAAAAAAATACTTCCAAGTATTATTTTTGAATTTATTTATTAATTAGTAATATATTCGAAGTGGAAGAAGAATCCGTATATTTAACTTTAAATTTGTAAAGATCAGCCCAAAATAATTAAAGTTATAGCCGCATATTTGCCAATTTGACCAACTGAGCTGTGAATCGTCCATCTTCTTGTAAGGGCTTCGGAATCGCTCACACCCCACCCGCTTTATCTTATATATTTTTTTTTAGTTGAGGGATGTTTAAGGAAGGGTGAGGTGAGTCTGTCAGCTGGAATATGTAGAAAATCAGTGAAAAAATCGATCATTTTTGCATTTTAAGCGACAAAATCCTCCCCCACATCCCCCCCCTTGGATCCAAATGTTAATGTTTTTTAACTTTTCAATTCTCTAGACCTTCTGAAGAAATTTTAAGACTAAAATATTCCTTTTCATCCCTCCAAATTTGATTCATGGCCCTATAATTAACGAAAAGGTGTGGAAATAAGTAGGGGGCTCTCCCCCGAAAACGGTACGTGGTGAGGGAAAACGAAGGTCATATTTGGATTCAGGAGGTCATTTTACTAAAGAATCTGAAGAAATTATCTCTGGGCTTTTTTTTCCTGCCGCACAGTGTTATTGGAAAGATAAAGAAATTTAATATATATCTTTTGCATTCAGAAATGATAAAAATTCTATTAGGGGAGTCCAAATTAAAAAAAAAATTCGATTTTTCTAAACTTCTGTGTTTGGCACCACCAAACCACCTCCGATTAGGCTGAAACTTTATATATCTACGTATTTCAACTACAGTAGAGTCCCGGTAATCCGAACCTCGCTAATCCGAACTTCCGGTTAATCCGAACTCTTTTTTCGTACGATTTTTTTTTTTTTTTTAAGAGAAATATAAATGAAAATTAGACATTAAAGGAACTTTATTTTATTATTATTATGAAATATTTATTTAGAGTTTAATATTACCGACAAGTTTCACGGTTTACAACGTTATAAATACGACTTTATTATCAAAATTAACTAATTCAAGCTTACAATTCCGGTTAATCCAAACTTCCCGATAATCCAAACTACCCTCGGTCCCAATTAGTTCGGATTTACGGGACTCTACTGTATCTGCAAATTTTTAAGGGGTAACGCCTTAAAAAAATCTAGAAAATTCAAAATAAGAGCTGATTTTCTATTAAAATTTAATTTTCTCTAAAATACTGTTGGTCTGTGATATTTGAATGTAAGTAAAATTTTTTTTAAGCGTAAGTAAAAGTCATTATACTGGATGTTTGTGTCGTTCGGCTTTAATAAACCCCTGGAGTTTTTTTGTCGTCATATTTTTTCTCTGTCAAGACGACAGGTGAGAAATTGTGAGCAGCTCTGTCTGTCAGCTGGAGGTGAGGGGAGGGGGATGAAGCATTTGAATTGCACATCGACGGGGATGGGAGGGCCCCCAACGCCCCTCTCTCCACCAGAGAGCTGTCGATGTGCCTGAGGAGATGACTTAAGACTCAAGGTGACATCCATGATCGACGAACCAACCGAGGAAATGAAAGGAAATATAATCAGACGAGGTGACGTAGCGACTCGAAATGGATGAGCCTAATTTCCCCTAACCCAACCAAACAACAACAACAACAACAATAACAAACATCTCACGAACAAAAGACCGGATTTTTATTAAACTTCAAATTAAGAATTATAAATATCACCATCACTCTTTTAACAAAGAAAGTGAGAAGAAGAATCAATCTACTGTAAGAAAAAAAATCTGGTGTGACTGGCACACAGAACACAACTTTCTCTTACCTTCGGTAATCGAAAGTTGTTAAAGAGAAAGAAAAACGCTTTATTTTCAGCAATTGTTTTTAATTCGTTAGTAAGGCAATATTTCCATATATTTCGGAGACCTATTCGGCACTCCTTCCTCAGTGGATTTCACCTCAATTCACCACATTACGGCCCTTATAATTAAAACTCTTGGAAGCGACATGTTATTTAAGCAGCAATTATTAATCATAATTTCTTTAGATTACTAGTTTTTTTATAACATTGTGAATTTCTTCTCGGGGGGGGGGGGCGATCGCCCCCCTCGCCACCCCTTTAATCCACCCCTGTTCGGTGCCATATCACGTGCAATTTCTGTATAGAATATTCTTTTATAAATATATTGAAAACAATATTTGTGTGTGGTATTTAATAAAATGTTTAAATACTTAATCTTTCTATTCTATCTTATAATATAAATAAATAAATATATTTAATATTTACTGAGTAATTCTAAGCAGAAGTTAGAGAATTTTTAAAAAGTCGACTTGAAAGTAGACATGGGTGATACTGTATCAATCCGATATTTTGTATCAGGTATGAAAAAGTAACAGATAGTCATAATGGGTGCGAGCAAAAAATATCAGGTATTTGAGTAACAGCTACTCAGGCACACTCCACTAGACTCGTACTGGGTTTCTCGCGCTTGCGCATTGATCAAATACTTTCTTTTCACTTTAGAGCGTCTTTTCTTTACCCGATACAGTTTTCGTTTCTCCTGTTCTCTCATTCCTTCTCTCTTGCGACCCTCAACTCGCGAAGCCCCGCCCCCTCTCTTCTCTCCTGACAGGGCAATTTCGCTAGCTCTGGCGCGCTTTTCGAACGTCATTCCGAATCATTTTTACATTTTTTACTCTACTTTTCTCACTAGGCCCTATAATAATTAAATACAAATCTAATTATTACTAATATATTATTTCTCTTTTCTTTAATTTAAGAGAGGAGAAATGAAAAAAAAAAAAATTTTTTTAATAAATAAGTTATGTTTTTTTTACTTTGAAACTTTTTTATTTAAAAACATTAATTAAAAAAGTAAAAATACAAGTAACTGTGAATTTAAAAACATAATGAACTTCAATAAATTAAATTTCTTTCACTAGTAAAGAAATTTGTTAATTATTTTTCTAGTGCAGTATATAACATGACATTTTAAATTTAGAGACATTAAAATGTCAATTCAGTCAGTTTGGAAAACTCTTTAGTAATGAATAATTATGAGTTTTTGATTTTTCAAGTCAAGAATATTTATAAATACAGGGAAAAAAACTTTGAAAAATGTTAATTTAGTCTCTAGTAAAATGACATTTCATACTAGGTATCGAATCTGTTACTTGTATTTATGTGAAGTTAGCGTTGCTGAGTGAAATCTGTATCGGGTACAAAAATATCTGGTAAAAATATCGGGTATGAACAAGTACCTGTAACAGCGAGTACCTGGTACAGCAAAATCGCGTATCGACCCATGTCTACTTGAAAGTCGAAAAGTTGACTTTCAGAAATTATTAATCGATTCCGAGAATCGAAAAATATCAAGTCGATTCCAAAATCTAAAATCGACTATTAGAGCGCCTTTTCCATCCCTAGAATATTAAAATTAGTCTATTTAGTTATAGAAGAGGGTATTATACATATATATAGGCCTAAATATAATATAAATATCATTACTAATCCTTTACTATCTACATAATATATCGATCGGAAAATATCAGCCCAAAGAAATAAAAACTTTTTTTTCTTACCCTCTTGTAAAGAAATAATTATTGTTTACTACACTGTATAGGTAGTAGGCTAATCGCAAAATATGGCTTTACATCTCTTTTTATTCGAAGACTTCTGTAACATTTTTTCTAATATATAATTCAATACCGAATCTTGTTTCAAAAGGGTCTTATTGTTTGAGCATAGCAAAAATCATATTTTATATCACTCAAGAGAGAAGGGATAAATGAAATTCAAATGATAAAATAATAATAATAAAATAATACAAAAAAAACAAAAAAAGGGGAAAATCCTCAAAATGTGTTGAAAATTATTCAGACCATGAAAATATAAATAAAATTTAAACCCGTAAACATAGGAATAAATTATATAAAAGAAGAAAAAAGGAGTAGTTTATGTTTAAGAGGCAAAAAGGAAAAGGAAGGGAGTGAATATTTATGTCCAGAGAAAGACTTAAGAGACCAGGAAGAGAACAGAGATCGTTTAAAGAGGGAAAATGTGCGAGGCCAAGGATGAAAGAGAGGAGGATCTATTTTCATTCATAAAACACCATTGACTTAAAAATCCCATTGGTTTATTTTTTTTTTTTTTTTTTTTGCTAGAGAAAGAGTTATTTGTATTGCGGGAGTATTTTATGTTTAAGAGGGGTGGTTCCGTTCCAAAAACTCGATTCAAATTAAATATATTTTGTATAGGGAAAGGATTTGTTGGGGTTGTTTAATAAAAAAAAAAAAAATACATGACAAGTGGGTTAATATAGAATTTAGGATTAATTAATTTAGAGGCATGTGATATGGAAATTTTGCTAGGATTGTTTAAAATTGTTAATATATAAAAGAATAAAATTAAATTCAGAATAACGCTATCTCGTAGTTTCTTTCTTGGACAAGGATTTCTACAGCTATCTTATTGCTGGAGGTCAATTTTTTTTTTTTTTTTGAGAAAATAGGAAAAAACTAAAAAAGTACATGAGTGAAGTAATTGTACTCGAGGTTTCCCAAAGGCGAGACCAATCGAAGTTTGATTTGAATGAATATCGAAAATAGTAAATATTAGAAATTTTAAAGAGAATTTCGAGTAAATTGGAAAAAACTAAAAAAAAAGTACATCAATAAAGTACTAGTATTCAAAGATCAAACGAAATTTGTTTTATATACCAGAAGCAGTACCAGGGGTATATATTTGAAATTTAAAAAATCTGGTGTGACTGGCGCACAGCACACAACTTTCTCTTACCTTCGGTAATCGAAAGTTGTGTTCTGTGCTTGTCACACCAGATTTTTTGTGTCGACATATATTTAGTTCCCGACAGTACGGAACATTGGAATTCAGATGTAAAATTTATAAGTATGGGAAAATATTTATATTTTGTTACCATGGCAACCATTTCTCCTATCCTTCCCTATGAAATACAAGAGTAAAGTGGTCTTCAGAAGATTTCAATCGCAAAATGAGAATATACATTTTAAAGAGCATCTAAAAAATAATTGATTTTTGAATTTTAAAAAAAATCGTTGGAGCAAATTTTGAGAAAATCGAAAAAAACTGAAAAAGTACATCAGTAAAGTACTAGTACTCTTTGGCCGATTTTGATTAAAAGCTTATTTTTCCGGTCCAGGAGGGTGTTTAACTTAAATATAAAATTTCAGCCTCATAGCTCAATTCCTTCATGCTTAAAATTGAACACACACCCACACACCCACCCACAGACAGACCATGTCGCGAAAACCACTTTTTTGGATTCAGGGGACCTCAAAACGTGAAGATCCATCAAAATCTCGACATCGAATTTTTGACATGAATCCAATACTTTCTCTCTATATATATATTACATATACAATACATAGGTAAGAGAAAGTAAAAATATCGTTAAAGAGAATTTCGATAAAATTGGAATAAACTAAAAAATTACATCAGTAAGAGCCGTTTTCGAGAACTGATGTGCTTACAAATCGCCTGCTGAGAATCATATTGTGGCCGCTGGAAACTCCCAAAATTAGCACCCCGAGACGCGGACCTTAAAAGGTGATCCGTTAATAAGAAGTTTGAGCAAAACACATTCAATTCAGTTTTAGTGTTTTACTTTCTATGTAAATTACCTGATTAATAAAGAAATTTTTAACAATCTAAGGGTATGAATCAGAGAAATGTCTGAGCTCCCTCAGGACTCAATATATACCTATATAGTATAAGTTGGCTCTGTCTGTAAGGTTGTAAAAGCAAGACGTGAACGCAACGCGGCAGTAAACACTTGACCTTTTAGCCCTTCCAATATATCCCCATCCATAACCCTTCGAGAATTGAAGCCATCCACCACCACAAAAACAATACCTTCCTCACACACACACACACAGGGTGAAAAAGAGGAAGGGAATAACTGTTATTTATAGTCAAAGGCTGGGGTATGGGGAGGGGGGAGGGGGTCGGGTTTGGGCCAACAACCACCTTCCCTATATAACATGGCCTTGTTTTCTGTTATTCGCGAATAACTTATCTGGGCGTTAAAGGGTGGCAAAAGGGCGGGTTGAAAAACGAGAAATTGTTCTCTACCACCATACATATACGCGTATATATAAAATTTATTGTTACCACCCATTTTTTTTTTTCTAATGTTGGCAACACTTTTTATAGAAAAGTTTTTTTATTCTTTTAATTAAATGGATTAATATTTGATTAAAATTTTTACTATTAGTAGTGATTATTTTATTTTATTATTTAAACACAATGTAATATTATTTAAAAAAAAAAAAAAGATAGAAAATTTATTTCGAAAACATCTTTAATGGTTCACTTGAAAGAATTTAAAAAATCTGGTGTGATTGGTAGCACAGCACACAACTTTCGCTTACATTGGACAATTGAAAGTTGTATTCTCTGCTTGTCACACTAAGATATGTACTTACGGTACATTCAAGATGTAATTTTTTTTTTTTTTAAACATTCACACTTTTTTTTTTTTATTCACACAGTCTTCTCAGCAACTTAGGCCATTTAAGACTTTAATATATCTATTGGGGTCCAGGCATTTCTATTTAAGCCATTTGGTATCTAAATGGTTTAAATAAAATCACGGACTGCCTGGGGTTCGAACCCGCGACGTTTGGTATATGAGGTTAGCACGCTAATCCCTACACCAAGCCCCGAAGGCGATGTAAAATGTAAAAATATAGAAGAATATTGAACCAGAAGTCATGACATCCGACGAATGTTCGCTCAAACACAGTGTCAGGAGCTGTCAAGGACCTCTATGAGCTCGAGGCAAACAGCATTTGTCCTGATGAAGGTCGGAATATCGGCCGAAACGTAGACAAAGATATGAAATAAAGACAAATATAATTTTCTTTATTGCTTTTTGGGTGCCTGGATATCCTCACTGCTCAAGAATATTTATATTTTGTAACCATGGCAACCATTTTTCCTATATTTCTTATGAGATACAAGAGTAAAGTGGTGAGAGTATAGGCCAAAATGAGAATATACATTTTAAAGAGCATCTAAAAAATAATTGATTTTTGAATTTTAATCAAAATCGTTGGAGCGAATTTTGAGAAAATAAAAAAAAAAAAAAAACTGGAAAAATTACATCAGTGAGGAACTAGTAATTTTTGGTCGTATTTGTTCAAAAGCTTCGTGTCTCGTCCCATTGGGGTGACTAACTTAAATAAAAAATTTCAACCTCCTAGCTCTTTTCGTTCTTGAGATATTTTGTTCACGGACACACACACACACACACACACGATATACCATTTTACTGCACCCACTTTTTAGGACCCAGGAGACTTTTTTGAACTCAAAACATGTATTTCCATCAAAATGTCTGTATCGAATTTTTGATCTGAATGCAATACTTTCTCTCTCTATATATATTAACATATAATATATAGATAAGAGAAAGTAAAATGATATTATTATTATAATATGAGAATATACATTTTTACTTCACTTTTTGCTTCCCCTTTATTTATATTTCGAACCCCATCAATTAGGCATGAGAACATATTGATAAAAGGTTCGCCTACAGGTATGCAACCAAAGCGCAGACAAGATAATATGGTTGCTGTTTTTAAGGCGTGTCTATTTGTTTCATAGAGAAAGTATAAAATAAAATAGATTCACGATTCCCACTGTCCAGTTGTTCGGTGTTTTCAATAAAATAATGCTAGAAATTTATTTTATTTTTATTAATTCAAATTTTGGACAAGCGAATGCATTCTAATACAGTTTCGAATTTTTACAATTCATCTTCAGGTAAATAAGGTATAAAATAAATATTGATTTTTTAAACAAATTTTGTTATATATTGACTTATTAATATATTTTTAAAAAATAAAGATGATGCAACGAATTTATAATTTTTGTGTTCTCGGGCTTGGTGTAGTTGGTAGCGCGCCTGCCTTGTATACGAAGAGCCTCGGGTTGGCCCCAGGTAGTTCGATGATTTTATTTAAGCCATTTGAATACCAAATGACTAAATTAAGAATGGCTGGACTTCAAATATATATCGAAACAGTATTAGAATGCATTCAGTTCCAAAATTTGAATTAATAAAAATAAAATAAATATCTGCATTATTTTTTCACACACCGAAAACTGATTAAAATAATATTGTAAAAATAAAAGTCCTCCATTTATGGTATATAATACAAAAGGAATTTTTTTTTTTTTGTTTGTAATTCCCATTTTGATGTTTTCGATAATAAATAGCTGGTTTCCATTACTAGTTTTACGTTTCGTTCACTCCCCCTCTTTTCTCGTTCTCTTCATCTCTCTTGTTCTCTTTGACATCTATCTATCTATCTATATCTTCTTCTTTTCAAGAGCAGATAGATAGATAGAACAACGCTCCCTCGTTTATTCGCACTTGTCATCCTTCCCTATTGCGAATTAACAAGGACTTTTGGACAAATTACTATCCGAACAACAACAACAACAACAACCCGACAAAAAATATTAATCTCCTTTACAAATGACAAAAATAGAAGGGAAAAAAAAGTCGGGTGATGTGTGCTAATCAATAAATACATTTTAGGTGTTTCTAAGGCTTAGTATTCTATTTAATTTAAATAAATTTTATCGCTTTAGAACAGGTAGAAGACAAATCTTTTGGGTCTATCTTTAAAATAGATATCTTTAAGTAAGTATGCTGGGACGATTAAATTAAGGTTATGGAGAAAAGACTATCAGCGACTGCTTTCCACGTTAAAATAATTTATTAGCAAATATTTCGCAATGTCTAACGCAATCCATCCTCAGTGCATCAACTGGAACATAAAAAGACACAACTGTCTGGGAATTTACAAAATTATTTAATCTTTTTACATCTATTACACGATCAGCTGACTCCTAGAGAGCTTAGAGACGTGATTAGAGACACGATATAAATGGATTTTTACTTTCTCTTACCTATGTATATATGTAATATATATATAGAGAGAAAGTACCGTCATCCGGGGTGAGAATGGTCTGAGGGGTGAGAATGGTCGTTTTGCAGGAATATTTGAAATTAAGCGGTAGAATGTTCTGAATTTGTATTTTTGCTATTTTTTTTTGTGGCAATAATGTATCTCATGTTTATTCAAGAGGTAGTTGGTTTTGGTAATTTTTTTTTTATAAAATATAATAAAAAAAAAAAATCGAAAATTAGGGATATTTGTTCATATTTTGTTAAGTCGGTATAACTTTGGTTGTCAAGTTAGCACAGGCTGGAAGATTATCTTAAAACGTCTCGTGGTGCACGACCAACTTGTTGGTCAACTATTGGTAAGTTGCTTATTATTAATAGTAATACAGTTTAATTTATAAAAAAAATTATTTAAAAAATTGTAAAATTCAGTGTTTTTTGGGGTGAGAATGGTCATCGAAAATCATAACCGAGTTGAGGTGGAAAACGATGAAGGTGCACTCAGACCAGAAAAGTTTGTATTACTAATAATGAGGGGGAGTGTGGGAGAAGAGTGTGAAACATTTTATCGGCCAAGAGATAGAGAACAGGGAGGCTACCTACAATGACGACGAAGTCCCTATATTATTCCTGGAAAAAAAAGGAGAAAAATTTATCTTCCCGAACAAACCTGAGATAGCAGCTGTGGACAGGAAAGATGTCTTAAAAACCCTCTCACTCCCACCAAAGAGAGAGAGGATGGATTGTTTTTGATAACAGCCAATTTGGAAATGTCACAATTTCTTAATCATTTTTTTCATAGTTTTAAAAATAAAAAAAATTAATATTATATTTTTGAATTATCAACTTTGTTCTTTCTAACCATACTATCCCCGACTTAATCCTCTTTACTTTGCACTTAAAAATAAGCAAGACCATTCTCACCCCAAATACGGGGCGAGTATGGTCACTCGCATATTTTATTGTCATGCAGATTCCTTAAGACCTAAAAAATTTATAATTCGCAGGGTAAGTAATCAAGAAACTAAGCAATGATCCCACTTAGTTTCGTTATTTTCTGCTAAACGGTGCAAGAGTTATAAATGAAAATATGAATTTTTGACCATTCTCACCCCGTTTGACGGTATTGGATTCATGTCAAAAATTCGATGTCGAGTTTTTGATGGATATACACGTTTTGAGGTCCCCTGAATCCAAAAAAGTGGTTTTCACGACATCGTCTGTCTGTGTGTGTGTGTGTGTGTGTGTGGTCTGTGTTCAATTTTAAGCATAAAGGAATTGAGCTATGAGGCTGAAATTTTATATTTAAGTTAAACACCCCCCCCCCGGGCGCGTGAAAATAAGCTTTTAATCAAAATCGGCCAAAGAGTACTAGTACTTTACTGATGTACTTTTTCAGTATTTTTTCGATTTTCTCAAAATTCGCTCTAACGATTTTGATTAAAATTCAAAAATCAATTATTTTTTAATTATTTTGTTTTCTTTGAATATAACACCCTATTCAGCGATCCAAGAATAGATCTACGCGTTTATGTGTATTTGATTGTTAATTTAGTGGACTAAACTAAAAAGTTTTGTTTAAAATTAAATTTTAAATTTAATAGAACAGCTTTTAGATTAATCTAAAATCCACATCTCTTAGCTTTTATATTTTATTCAATAGTTATAAAATTACAAACTTCAAGCATCCATATTCTTAACTTAATCATAAAAACCCTTTTTGAAAGCAATATCATAATAAAAAATACCTTTATTTATTTTTATTATAATTTAAATCATCTTTAGAAAAAGAGCCTCTCATTTTCATAATGGTAAAAAAAAGCTTGACCCCTTTTTTCTGATCTCTCTGCATTTTATTTACTCTACTATTTTAAAATGATATGATGCTCATCTGTTTTTATAAGATAATTATTAAATGGACTCATCTTTTTTTTCTCCCTCCCTCCCTCTCTCTTCACGTAATGTAAAGCTGAGTCAATGCCAAAAGCCGAAAGGGGAGGGGGGGGGGGGGGGTGGATATAGACAGACAGATAGATAGACAGACAGACAGACACTATCTCCCCAACACCGACCTCGTTGGGTTTCCTTCCCTTTGGGCTTCATGAGATTTTTTTTTTTTTATTCCTTTTATATATTTTTTTCCCGCTGTGGCCTCGTTTTTCGTTCTCATTCCAAACCATCACATACACATGAACATATCCTCTATTTTTCTTCTTTTACTATACTTGTACTCGTTTTTTTTTTCATTGCCGTTTTTGGCTCCGTTTCAGATCTTTTTTTTTTTTTATTTTTTTACTGATCGAAAACTGGCAAACATCGCGGCAGAGATATGAATATATTTTATTCATACAAGATTACTAATAATAAAATATTTTCAAGGACCTGTAGGGGTTTAGTTGTTAGATATTTTTTATATTTGATAATTTAAAAAAATAATCCCCATTGCAAAGTGCATATATACAATTAATAAAAGAATTTTATTTTCGGTTTAAAAATTTGTAAAAATTTGGTGTGACTGGTAGCACAGCACACCTTACCTTTGGTAAGAGAAAGTTGTGTTCTGTGCTTGTCACACTAAATGTTTTGTTTCCGCCAATATATTAAAATTGAAGATGTAAAATTTATAAATTTTAGGCCTAGCTGGAGCCCATCTTCAGTGTAGGATATAGTTCTTTGGCGATAATTCGTCTGGTGTCTCAAACTTTTCAACAAACACTTGAATGCTCGTCTCTTGACCACGTGATGATTCATAGATGGCGCTGAGCTACGAATGCTTCCACATCAGTAAAGTGTACTTCAAACGATTTCCACGAAAAATTTCACGGATATACTTTTTAAAGAGCATCTAAAAAATAGTTCATTTATGAATTTTAAACAAAATCTTTGGTGCTGATTTAGAGAAAATCGCAAAAAACTAAAAAAGTACATCAGTAAAGTGTACTTCACATTTCCACGAATTTCAATACTTTTTAAGAGCACAAAAATATTCATTTAAAAAACAAAAATAAATTAAAAATTAAAATTTCATATATTTTTTAAATCTAAAAATTTTTTTTATTTTAAATTTTTTACCAAAAACAATTTTTAATTTTCAAAATTTCACTGATATACTTTTTAAAGAGCATCTAAAAAATAGTTCATTTATGAATTTTAAACAAAATCGTTGCAGCGAATTTTGAGAAAATCGCAAAAAACTGAAAAAGTACATCAGTAAAGTGTACTTCAAAAGATTTCAACGAAAATTTCACTGATATACTTTTTAAAGAGCATCTAAAAAATAGTTCATTTATGAATTTTAAACAAAATCGTTGCAGCGAATTTTGAGAAAATCGCAAAAAACTGAAAAAGTACATCAGTAAAGTCCTAGTACTTTTTAGCCAATTTTGTTCAAAAGCTGATTTTCACCCCTTGGGAGGGTGCCTTATTTAAATATAAAATTTCAACCTCGTAGCTTTTTTAGTTCATGAGATATTTTGTTCACAGACACACAGACAGACCATGACGCGAAAACCACTTTTTTGGATTCAGGGGACCTGACCATGAAACGGGAAGGTCCATCAAAATCTTGACATGGAATTTTTGACATGAATCGAATATGTTCTCTCTATATATTGCATATATAGGGTAAGAGAAAGTAAAAATTGATCAAAATATTTTATATTCTTTAAGGGAAGGGGGAATTACCTCACGGATCTTGCGAAACCTCCTCACCGCAAAAAAGTTTTCTGATTACGGCCCCGATTGTCCTCAGTAGCGAGACCATACTGAAGTTATCTTAAATATAATACATTAACAATGGAATCCAGAATCATACGCTCACTAAATTTCAAACAAAACAGGTGGTGTTGAGATATCTTTTTTTTTATTATTTTTCCAAGATATGTTTGATTTGCATGTCTATCTACCACTAGAAAAATTTCCATATCCCGAAATGACTAGAGTGAGTTGATTTCAACGAGATGATACCCGGCCTGATAGATTAAACTGAGTTCATTTCTAAATTCCATCGAGGCAACAGTTCGTGTGATTATGGCCTATTGGAGGGTGGAGTTGTCTGAGATGCAAACCCAAAAGGATTTGGTGTGGGAAGGGAAGGTACACCCGATCGATCCTTGAACCCTAAAATGGTTCTGCACGCAAACCCTAACTCATCCCCCCCCCACCGCCATTCGAGCTCAATAGCACTTATACTACTCCGAACAGGGAGGAGTAATCCGATTGCTTTTGCACGTGGCATCCGTGAATTCCTCTCCACACAAACAAACCAAACTCGTATAGAGGTTTTAAAAATATATTTATATAACTCCAAGCATCGGCGATCATGAATAAGAGAACATTGCGGAAATTCAAGATTTATAGTTGTTTAAAATCAAAAAAAACTAACTTATTTTATTTGGTCTTGAATTGAACGTTAATAATAATATTAACGCTGCAAGTCATCGATAATTATAATAATAATTATTTATATTTATTGTAAACTCATTGAATAAAAAATTGGCTGATAATATTTAAATTGCTTTACGACCCAGATTGCGGGATTAAGGAGAACAAAAAAGATATACAGTATATTTTGGTTTTATAACCGAAACTCCTCAACCACTATTTTGGTTTTAATTTAATATTACCGTAATTTCATCAATCCGAAGACGCAGTCTAGTTTTTGAGAAAAATATTTTGAGAATTTTGGAAATTTTTAATAAAAAAATTTTTTTTAAGGTGTTAAAAAAGTTGTTAATATCTATATATATACTATATTAAAATTTAAATAAAAATAAATTATTTAGATTTTTAAACGTCAATCAATCATCTACACCAGAGGTTCCCAACCAATAAGTACAGTGAGGGTCAATATTAAGTTCCACCCATGCGTTATCTACTTGTGATTATTTCATTGTTTTTATAAAAGAAAATGAAAATCTTTATTGAAAATTTTCTAGGTTTGGATCATGAAAGTTTCCATTAAAAAATATATAATATTTTTTTGAAAACAATGAAATAATCACATGTAGAAAACGCATAGGTGGGACTTAATATTGACCCTCACTGTACATATAATTATTATCTTTTCTTAGATGTCCGCGGCCCACGGGTTGGGAACCGCTGATCTACACCATAGGCGTAGCCAGGGGGATTTTGGGGGTTGAAACTCCCCCCCCATAGGACCCAAGCCATGTCTAGATATTTAAGCTCTATAATACAAATTATATTTCATATAGAGTAAGAGAAAGTAAAATATAATAATTTACTCTAGCTAAAAAAAAAAGATTTATAAATATCCTAAAATAATCTTAAATTTTTCAAATTTTTGAAAAAATTTCCTTGAACCCCCCCCCCCCATCAAAAATTTCTGGCTACGCCTATGATCTACACATTAGGTTTTAAGTTTTAAAAATTTATGTTGATTTTAGATCCAGTTGCTTCACTTCTCGTCAACTAGCAAACTTATCCAACCGATAGCAAATAAATGATATATTAAATAAAAACATTCATTATGAATAAAATAATAATATTGTTTAAAATTTAATGTGAGCGAGGAGAGAAAAAAAAAATGATAAATTACGGTGAGATATTTAGTTTATGTACATATAAAGATGTAATCAGGCATGGACATTGTCATCCAATTAACTTGTTATGTGTGATAATTTTGGGTTTAAACAAAAAGATCCTCGAGATATAATATGAAAAGGAATAAGCAAAGCATCCAATTGACAGCATACGAGAGAGAGAGAGGGATGATGATACGATAATGGTAGGGTATAGAATAGTTTGTCTCTGAATATGAAGAGAGAAATAGCGAGAGAGGAAGGGAGTGGAATAAAAGGCAGCAAGCAAGGCGTCGCGTCGTTATCTGGATAGGATAGCACACGTGGGTGCAATTTCACTTGAATCTGGAACAAGGATAATATCAACTCTGTACTTATATATTTACTGGTCTCGGAGGGGAATTCGCCAAAATTGGAATCAGAATCAGATTTCTAGGCGGACGGGAGTTAAGAAAAAAAAAAAAAAAAAAAAAAATTAATTGATTATTTAAGTTCGATATTAGAATTTATTTTAATATTTATTTGGCCCTTGGGCTTGGTAGTTGGTAGCGCGCCTGCCTTGTATACCAAGGGTCGAGGGTTCGGATCCCAGGCAGTCCAATGATTTTATTTAATTTAAATATTAATTGAATGGATTGTTTTTTTTTTTTTTTATTTCTCTTACCTCTATATATGTTAATATATTTAGAGAGAGAAAGTATTGGTTTCATATCAAAAATTCGATGTCGAGATTTTGATGGATCTTCACGTTTTGAGGTCCTCTGAATCCAAAAAAGTGGTTTTCGCGACATGGTCTGTCTGTGTGTGTGTGTGTGTGTGTCTGTGAACAAAATATCTTAAGAACGAAAAGTGTTAGGAGGTTGAAATTTTATATTTAAGTTAGGCACCCCCATGGGACGTGACACGAAGCTTTTGAACAAAATCGACCAAAAAGTACTAGTACTTTACTGATGCACTTTTTCGGTTTTTTTCGATTTTCTCAAAATTTGCTCCAACGATTTTTTTTAAAATTCATATATCAACTATTTTTTAGTTGCTCTTTAAAATGTATATTCTCATTTTGTGATTGAAATCTTCTGAAGACCACTTTACTCTTGTACTCCATAGAAAAGATAGGAGAAATGGTTGCCATGGTATCAAAATATAAACATTTTCCCATACTTATAAATTTTACATCTTGAATTCAATTGTACCCTACTGTCGGAAACTAAATACATGTCGACTCAAAAAATCTGGTGTGACAAGCACAGATCACAACTTTCGATTAGCGAAGGTGAGAGAAAGTTGTGTGCTGTGCGAAAGTCACACCAGATTTTTGTTACAGTGTAGGTAAGAGAAAGTAAAAATAATAAAATGTCATGTCTTGGTCCTTAAAATTTTAAATTTTTTTTACTCACTCCTGCTACATAATCATTTTACTTTCTCCTTAGCCTATATATGGAAATATATAGGAGAGAGAAGTATTGCGATCATGTCAAAAAAAATTCGATGTCGAGATTTCTGATGGATATACATGTTTTGAGGTCCCCTGGAGTCCAAAAAAGTGGGTCCCGCAAATTGGTCTGTGTGTGTGTATGTATGTGTGTGTGTGTGTGTGTGTGTGTGTGTGTGTGTCTGTATGTGTGGACAGATTTTTAGCAATGAAGGAATTGAGCTACCGGATTGAAATTTTATATTTAACTTAGGTACCTTCCCACACGCTCAAAATAAGCTCTTGAACAAAATCGGCCAAAAAGTACTAGTACTTTACTGATGTACTTTTTCAGTTTTTTTCGATTTTCTCAAAATTCCCCTCCAAGGATTTTTTTTAAAAATTCATAAATGAACTATTTTTTAGATGCTCTTTAAAATGTATATTCTCATTTTGCCGTTGAAATCTTCTGAAGTCCACTTTGCTCTTGTTCTTCATAGGAAAGATAGAAATGGTTGCCATGGTAACGGAATTTAAATCTTTTTTCTTTTTTATTAGATTAAAAATCAATTATTATTTAAATTCCCATTTATTTTAAATTTATTTTTGTGTCTTTAATTGTTTCAAAGAAAACGTATATATGTCTCTCTCTCACTTTGCAAACATTATCGTCTCTCTCTCCTCTTTTTAAATTCCCTTTCCACCTTCATCTTCGCATAGGAACAATGTTAATTTCCTATAGGGATTTGTATGTTAATTTCGATTCAAAAGGGGGTCCCCTTTGAAACTTTTTAGGCATTTAAAATTTTTTCCAATTCTTATGAAATTTTGTATTTATTTACGATTCTATATTGTGTATAAAATGTCCGAAATATGAGATTAAAATTTTGACAAATAACCATAGTTTATTTGAAGCAGTCAACAATTAAAATGCAAGTTTGAAACTAAGGTGCTGTCGGAAACTAAATATATCTCGACACAAAAAATCTGGTGTGACCAGCACAGTGCGCAACTTTCTCTTACCGAAGGTAGAGAAAGTTGTGTGCTGTGCGCCAGTCACAC